>JASANF010014629.1:0-75244 GCA_030248245.1 Trissonchulus sp. WLG1_4 | reverse complement strand
CACACCCCCGAATTATTTCAGCCGTTCAGCCAACAGTCGACATTTCAGCTAAAATTATTATGAGTGCCCGCTCTAACGTTTTTGCCATTTGCCGATGTTGAGTTAGTGTAAAAAAAAGCCTGTATGTTACATGAGCACATGATATAATTTAGCTGAAGGTCGCGCGAATAGGGTGCGGAAAACAGTGTCTGCCCTACGAAGATCATATTCCTATTCTCAACAGGTATACCTAGTCCACCTTAAAAAAACGCAATAAAAAAGTCTTTGTGAAAATTTCCAGGTCTCCTGGGCATGATGGAAAAGACGCGATTCAAAAAATTTCTCATCTGGGCCCAATGCTTGGATCTGGACAAGCCGGACACGTGGGACGGAATCGATCCGTACAAAAACTCGATGGAGGATGTCTACAAGAAATTCGATCTGGATGAGGATACCAGAGACTTCACTGGTCACGCTTTGGCACTCTACTTCAACGACGAGTAGGTTGGGGATTGGATTGGGCAGCTGGAGTTAAGCTTAATACTTAATACTTAATATATACTTAATACTTAAATGGTAATACGTAATTAAGCTCAAAGTTCTGATCGACTGTCTGAATCCGATTAGCTGTTGTGTGATTAAGAACGGTTTGGTAATGGGGGTAGGGGGTGGGGGAGTTTCCAAAACGGAGGATGTGGCACCAGAAGGAGATCCTAAAAATCGTACGAAAAATGAGTAAACCTTGCACTTTTTCTAAAATTTTGCACAAATTTGAGTAATTTTGGTCGATCAAGGGGGAATGTAAGTTCTCAAAGTTTTGGACCGTGTTACACTTACATTTTGCATCTATGGTTGGCGACATTCCTGGACATAACGGCTGTAGAAATGAATCGGTAATGAGTGGTTGTTTTTAGATACAAAGTGCAGCCGTGTGTGGAGACTATCAAAAAGATCAAGCTCTACTCCGAATCGTTGGCCCGCTATGGCAAGAGCCCGTTCCTGTATCCGCTCTATGGTCTGGGAGAGCTACCGCAAGGATTTGCTCGGTGGGTGTTGATGTCACTGGTCCGAGAAACTGAAAAGGTTGATGTCGTTTATCGGGCTGCCGACAATTTGCCAAGCCAAAAGCGGGGCAACTCTTTATTACTGTTTGTTTGTATAAGTAGTAGGTATGAAAGAAATTTATTAGACAACAGTAGCAGATCAATGACATTTGTAAAAATTGAAACGGCTATCTCTGAAGTTATAGACTGGTACTCTACCATTACGGTTCCAGCACCATTGCTGTGCTGTCATTAATCGCCTTGAGTATCTAGTGGGCCTGTCATAATGGACAATAAAGTGATTTATGTCTTTCAAGCAGTTACAATTATTATTCACCATTATTGTATACTTTTTTTTCATACTTTACTACTCAATCTTATACTTTACTTCTTATATAATCCTCAATAATTACATACTACTACTACTACTACTTATTACTACTTTAATACTTAATAGTATTAACTTCTAGTCTCTCGGCTATCTACGGCGGCACCTACATGCTGGATCGTCCCGTGGATGAGATCCTGATGGAGGGGGGTCACGTGACCGGGGTGCGCTCGGGGTCGGACGTGGCCAAGTGCAAACAGGTGTTCTGTGATCCGTCCTACGCTGCCGATCGGGTCAAGAAAGTCGGACAGGTCAGCCAATCAGAGTGCAGCTACGAAGCTGATTGGATAATAGCGAGGGGGGACTTTATTTTGTCGGACTTGTTTGGTTGTTAGATAAGATACTGTTAATTTAATAATGATAAGACACCATGACGCCGAACAGCAACTTCGGTAACTTCTTAATCTATGACCAAAAAGAGCTGTGGTTCTGGGTTGAGGTATCTGTGGGCAGAAAACTACAAATTACATAAGGACTGAAAAAAAGGGGGGGGGGACAAAAAGTAGGACCATCTGCCCCCCACCGAGAAAAATAATGCAATGCTATTATATCATATATAAACCGCATATTGTAATTTATTTAGCATTGTTATTTTTAGGTGGTTCGAGCTATTTGTCTACTGAACCATTCAATTGCGAGCACAAAGGACGCACAATCTTGTCAGATCATCATTCCTCAAAAACAAGTTAACAGAGCTCACGGTGCGTTTGATTGTTGTGGCGCTATTGGGTGTTGGATCAAGGGGGGCTGTTGGGGGCGGTGTCCCCACTTGGTCCGGTGCCCTTCCACCGTTTTGGCGATTTTTAGCTTTTCCGGTGTCGCTTTGGTGTGTTTTTTGTGTTCTTTTTTCTTAAATCAAGTGTCCGTATAATAATAGCTAGAATTATTACGTAAAAATGCATTTATTCGCCTATATTGTTGTTTTATAATATTTTATTGTGACATTGGTGCTCCACCCCATTTTGGTCGATGCCCCCTCCCATCCATGAGGCAGCCCCCCCCATGAAATTTCGCCTAAAAATATGCAATCTTCTTCCGAAATACACACATGCCCCTCCTGACCACGAGGGCTCTAACATGTTGTTTTTTGTTTGTTGTAGACATCTACGTGACCCTGGTGTCCCATACGAACCAAGTCGCTGCCAAAGGCTGGTATATTGCCGCCGTCTGCACCCAGGTCGAGACTGCTGATCCCGAAGCAGAGATCAAGCCGGGACTGGACCTACTGGGAGAAATCTATGAAAAGTACGAGAATTCGTGAGGTTTAGCTTGGAGTCTGATTAGAATCGATTAGCATACTTACAGCCGTTGACCGTTCAAACATGATAATATCAACCAATCGCGCCGCTATTTTTGTGGCATATTATTTTATTTATGTTATTGGTAGCAGATCAGGATGTTTATTTACAGGGGGTTTTGCTTCATTGTATAAATGGGTTTTATTGTTGATGACTGTTGAATCGTTGTTGCCTCGTTGACTATGTCCGTGATAGAGAAAAGCTACCTCTGCCAACTTTTGATGTCATAGTATTTTTACTTTTCAGTTTTTTTGTTTTTTATGTTTCTTTGTTTTTTGTTTCAGGTTTGTGACAGTGTCAGATTTGTACGAGCCAACGGACGATGGTACTGATAGCCAAGTAGGTGGATTAATGCGGATGAAACTAGCATTTACAGGATTAACTGATTTAACAGGAATCAAACCAAGCCTAAGGCCGATTTTTTGAATAGATTACACGGATTAGACGAGTATGTGTGTCGTCAGCTACTCACATACATGTATGAGGGGTTGGATTGGATTTGAACCTTCCCCCCCCCAAAAAAAAAAAATCCAGGGACCGGGGGGGAGGGTCCTAAAAATTTTTGCAAAATTTAGTAAAAATGGCACTTTTTTGGGAAAAGGTTACAACATTTTAAAAAATTTTGGGTTTTTTCGGCCAATCAAGGCGGAAGCTCCCTGAAATTTGACCGGAGAGGTCCCCTTCTCAAATTGTGACCTCGTTACAATATGTACCTTTACCCGTGACATGACCGTGACATGAATTACTCTACATGTAAAACTTCCCATAGCAATGATTGTAGCACCATACGCTTGTACACAAATTCTAAGGTGATACTATTCGAACATCATGTAACAGCACCAAAATTTTGGGTACCCCTCTCCCCCCTTGGTGGGACCCCCCTCCCCTGCGTCAGCTCATTTTTGACGCCCCCTCCCAAAAATGACGCAATTTTTACCTGTTTTGACTAAAAAACACCGATTTTGACAATTGGCGAAAATTTTTGCAAAAATCGCTTAAATTTCACAAAAAAATGACTATTTTTTCAAATTTTGGCCGCAAATTTACTCCCGGCGGGACCCTCCCCCCTCTTTTCCCTCTGGCAGGACCCCCCCTCCCTCCCCCGGGACTGAATTTTGGGGGGTCTTCCCCCCCCGCATCCCCCCCTAACCACATGTATGTATTCGAATTAGATTCGACATCAAGATTCTAACCGGATTAGGGAATAATTGCCGATAAGAACCTTTTTGTTGGAACCTAAAGTATTAGCCGAATCAGGGCCGGTCCAGAATTCGGTGAAATGACGGCTCTGCATCGTACTGCTGATAGCTTTCGTTTTAGTAACACACTGGTATGGCTAGTGCCGATTCATACTAATAATACATACATAATATAATAATAATACATACATAATATTGTATATCCGCTCAGTCTGCTAAATTACGAATTACGAAAAACATCCTGTGTGGATTTCACCACGGTGGTTTTTCAAAAAACCCATGGTTTTTTAAGTACGTTGATTTGCACCGAATTTCATTACGAAATGTTGCCTGATTCGCTACGAATTATTTTCTAAAACCATGGTTTTTGCTCTGTTGAAATTTCAAACCGGCTGCATAGCAGGTTTTTCTTCGGCTGAAATTTCAACTGAACAAAAACCGTGGTTTAAGAAAATCTGTGACATTTGTAACGAATCAGGCGATATTTCGTCATGAAATTGTGCAAATCATAATATGTAAATGTATGTAAAACCATGGTTGTTAAAAACCACCGTGGTGAAATCCACCCCCTTTTGTTTAGTAATGCATTAGATCAACGTGTGGCATGATAATTTAGTAATTTTGTCGTCGGCTGAACGGACATAACGGCTGTAAGTATGAATCGACCCAATAATATACGCACTTTGCTTTTCAGATTTTCATCTCTCAATCTTTCGACCCCAGTAATCATTTCGAGTCGACCTGTCGCGATGTGTTGGATATTTTCCAGCGCAGCACAGGAACGGAATTCGACTACTCTAAGATCGTCCATTTGCAACTCGAAGACAACGAGGGAGAATGAAGTTTGTAGGTTTACTAGAAGTCGGATTCAAAGCTTATCCGTTCAGAGGCCCGGTTCACACAGGTTTACGTTTTACTTTATACTTTTGCAAAAGTGTTCACACAGGCTTACCTTTTACTTAAGGATTGTGGCATTCAATTGGCTGGCTTTGGCGCACTTATATGTCAAAAAGCAAATCTGAGCAATGAATGAAGCTCAATAGGCGGAGCTTCTGATAGAGCATTCAGATTGGCTAGATTGCAAAAGTAAAAAGTAAAAAGTAGAACGTGTTTTTACTTTTACTTAGCCCAAAATAAAAAGTAAAAAGTACGTCTGTGTGAACCTAAGGCCTAAGCGTGGTTGGCACTTGTCTATTGTTTGGAATGTTTGTTAGCCAGTGCAGACGAAATATTTTTTATTTTTTCGATGCTTTTTTTACCTAAACCGAAACGACAAACAAGATGTTTTTGTAGTATACTCTGCTCAGCTAAATTAATGTTATTGACTGTACAGGGTGTTATTTTTTGTGTATGATTTTTCTATATTATACTTTTTTATTTAGCTGCTTTTCTGCTTAACTCTAATTATACTCATACTCTATAAGTCAAACTTGAAATCGTGAAAAACAATAACAATTACTTTAAAAAACTATTTAAAAAATTTTATTTTTTTTGCACTGGCGTCATTTAGTATGATCGCGTGTACGGATAAGTTTGAACCCGACTGTAGCTTGTTTCATTATTATGCTATGTAATGCCAATGTTCTATGAAACACTAAAGTTAATCTTAAGTTAATCGTTTTTAATATTAACATTAAGTATGCCGGTATGTCGTTTATTATATATTTTTTTAGTTTCACACTTATCTTTATCAGTTAAAAAATCTAACATTGGATAATTATGCTATAATTTTAGTGTAATAATATTCATAAAAACATGTTGAGGTTTTAACTTTTTCATGCCTAAAAACTAATTTTATTCGTCTAATCGGCTTAGTTTTTAGTCTGATTAGACCTAGCCTTTTCAATTATATTAACTCTATACGATTAGATTGACTATCTTATAAACATTAACTCACCGTAGGATTAACGAAAGCTGATAGAATTTCAAGTAACGACAAGGCCTTATCCTGTGCGTATACTTGCAAAATTTTTAAACTTTCTTTAATCCTATGCTGAGTTTTTATGTTAACCTAGTTTAAAAAATCTGTTAATCTAATTTTGGGAAATGGTCTAAAATATAAATATCATCTTGATCAGTGTGTAGGTTATATTAGTCATTGTAACTTCATGCTTTAGGTATAACTTAAGCCGCAAGCAAGTATATAACTTCTTTTATTTACGGCTTAGTTTCTTCTAATGAGTGTGTGGTATAATATGTTAGCTTTTATCTGTTATCATGGTGTCCATATTAAGCTTTGGGCATTACTTGTCCGTAAGCGTGACCGTTTGTCCGTAAGCACTACATACACAACGGCAAGCAAACCATGAATAAAATTTTTTAAAATTTTTTTGATGCACAGAAAAGTACTTAAAGCCTGGACAACTGGCACCGCTTACGGATAAGTATGGATCATGCTTGTGCACTAAACTATTTGATATCACGTCCACATTAGTGTTGTGTTGGCTTGCTTATTGTGTACTGTACTGTATTTTATTGTTTTATTTATATACCAAGAGTACATTAGTTGGGAGAGACGGATCAGACAGTGTTGCTGGGGTTGAGCAAGAGTACATAATAGTGTTTTATGCTCTAGTACTCCAGAGAGACAATAATATTATGTGCTCTTGTTCTTTGTAGAAAACATATGACTCAGACGCAATTTTTATTCCCACACTAATGTATTTATTGTCTGAAGTTTAGTGCAACTTAATTTTTATCATTGTTTTTTGTCGTTTGTTGAAAGTAACTTTGCCTAGTGGTTATGTTTTGGTGACGATAGTTTTCTGCAGCAAAGTTCTGAACTTTTTCTGCATTTAGTTTTGTGTTTTTTTGGAAGAATTCGAAAATGTTTCGTTTTTTAAATTTTATTTTTGTCTAAATTGGTAACGACTGTTTACAGCCATAAGTCATGCAAGTGACTTAAGGTGGTAGTTTCGAATTTGCAGTTATTGTCGCTATTCGCTCGAACAAACAGCTAACTTTATGAAATTTGACACACGTATGAGGCACTTTCAGGCCTACATATGAGCTAATTATAGGCTCTTCATAATCAGTTACCCTATATTTATAACGTAAAAAGTAGTGTTTTTGAAATTTTTTGGCTATTTTCACAATATATTGTGATTTTTGAACAGTTGTTTCTCAAAAACAGTATTGTTTTTCACTAAATTAAAAAATAAAATGGTATCTAGATGTTTCACTTAAGATCACTTTGGAACGTTAATACGCATATTTAACTGCAACTGTTTTTAGGAAATTGACACTTTATGAATATAAGTTTTTTTCACTTTAAAATAATGTTATGTAAAATTTAAGCTGTGTATTTCTTAAAAAATCGGCACAGCACTAGACCTATTTGCATTGCAGTGTTGTACCAAAGCTCATGTTACCAACCTTTATATAGTCAGGGTTATGAGCTCTGAAGTATATTACCACCATTTTTGACTAAAAATGCTCGAAAATACGTGACAAGACGTGATGTTATATATTCGTTTTACGTAGCTTCTGTACTGTACTTTGAATGTATTAGCGGTCATATTGGAACACAGTAGGTCACTTACACTTTAGACTATGGTGATGAAATTTATTGCCGTGGTTGCCATGGCAAAGCATACTAGTTCATTATACTAAAAGATACGTCATGTACTCGAAAGTGTCAATTTGCTGATTATATGTGCCGTCTATATTCATAATATTTAACCAAAATGAAGAAAACTAAAATGTCTAGATTCTTTTTGTGCAATTAATGATAGGCATTGTAGTTTTGTTTTCTCAAGCCATAAAGTTTTACGAAATTCATTCAACAAAGTTCTATGTTGAAGCTTAGATTTAAAGTACTGAAGCAATGTGAAGACTTATCCAAATGAAACTACATATACATGTATTGAGACACCTACAAGTCTATTTAGACTAAATTGGAATTAAACTTAATTAGGTCATATTCTTTCCAAAATGAAACAACACAAAAACTTAAAAAGATGCCAAATTTGAGATATTTCACAGCTTTTTTTTGACAAACTGTCAAAATTGTTAACAAAACAAATACATATGCTTACGGTCTATTTCTTTGTCTGTGAAATGCAAAAAACCGCTTATAAATAGCTACTAAAACAACCGAGTAACAGCTCATCTAAAAAAGCTGCATATACGAAACTACCACCTTAAAGTAGCTACGTTTTTTCTTACTTAATTTAAAAGTTAGTAAGCAAGCTGAACTGACATGAGGCTGTAATTATGAATCGACTCTGAGCAGTGAGCATTACTTGATTGGAGTAGTTTTGGTCGAGTTTAGTCAATTTTGGTGATTGGTCATTTTTGTGCTTTGCCTTCACTTTCGTATTTGATAATCTTGTATTGACTATGCTACAATTAGTGACTGGTTATTAAGCATTATTTTATTCCCAATGGAACATTCATTGTTTGTCCTTTTTGTGATTCGGCTTAAGATAATCGGTTTTGTGTTTTTGCTTTTTATTCATTGTTTACATTCCGTCAAAAGGTAATGGGTAGAATTTTATCTCACTTGTTTCTGTGTTAGGTGTGAACGCTTGTTCAACTTTCTGACGACTTTTTCGTTACTTTTTTAACTGAAAGTGTGTGATTTAAAAGGAAATTGTTCGTACTTTTTTGGTGCGGTGTGAGGTTTTCAGTGGAATCGTAGAAACCTATTCGCACTTCTTTTTCGCTGTTATTAATTAATTAATTAATTATTTATTATGTGTTGCTGCATTTATGAATTGTGGATAATCTCTTGTGCTTTCTGTGATACTATAATTAAGTATGTCGTATTATTATTATTCATTCACTATTTCACATATGTTATACCATTATGATATTTATTCTGTACTCTTGTTGTTGTGTATTTTTTACCCATATTTCTGGTCTATTCTGTCTATTTACGTATTTGAATTAAGTGAACTGATTTTTACAGAAACTGAAATAGTAGCTTTTGCTGCCTAGACAAAGTTAAGAAAAAGAAAATTTCGGCAGCGTTCGAACTTGATTATTCTTTTTTCGTAGTTTTCTTTACATAAAATTTTGGCTCCCAGTTTTTTTAATTAGCATAGTGTAAATATTTGAGAAACAATTTTTTAAAGTTCGATTTTTAGTTTTCATATTTCCCGTTACATAACATTCCAAGTTTAAAAAAACAGTATTTTTTTGTATTTGAGTCTTTTGTTTTGGCAATTAGCTTTTACGGATTTTTTTGATAAAATGAATATATATTGCTGAAAAAGCAGTAAACATGGAAACTTCTAGGGGCCTTTTCATAAATTATATTAAAAGGAATAAATTAAATAGATCAACTTCAGTAACTCAACATAACATTGACGAAAATTTATAAAACTGCAGACAACCCTATTATCTGCATTTTCTTGCAAAATTTTATGAATTTAGGTTAGCTAAATCTGTGTTACGTTATGACGAAGTTAATAGAGTTAATATTAATTTTGTGAAAATGCCCTGGGAAAGATGCCCTAGAAAAAAATGTCCTTTGTTGAAGACTCAGATGTGAAGTTTAAAATCTTCAAAATTTGCTTTTTTTAAATTCTATTTTTAGTTAAATAACAGTCTGCATGTTATGATTATGCTTTTATGATAATTATTTTGGCTTATGCACTGGTTTCGAATTACGGATTGCATTTACGCTTTATACACTTGGTTAGGGTTTTGCCGTGTATAGATTGACTGCTATAGTGTTTTTGGATTAGTTTTTGAGATTTTGTGCTCCAAAAAACGGTTCCGACGCTCTTAAGATTAGTCCCAGTTAGCAACTGTTTGGAATAACCCATATCTAAGATATATGGTGAAATTAAAGTCTGACGAAAAATAGATGCGCCACTTTCACTTACTTATTTTAGTGGCATGACTGCTGCGACTACTTGCTGTACTCTTGATAGTCAAAATCTATTTTTTTCGTAACGAAATTACATGTTTCGTTTTTTCAAGTGGCGCTACTATTTTTTGTCAGACTTAAGTTCAATTCATACGTTCAGCCGTATGTGTGTCTGGAGTCGTAGAAAAAATCACGCCACTTGCTAAATGTACCTACTGATTTAATTTTTTTATAATTGAACGGATATTATGTGGCTACAAGTATGAATTGCACCCGCCGGTTGTACTAAGTAGAACCTGACCAAAATATGTTGAACACTGAAACAAAACATGTGATTTCATCAGGGGGGGGGGGGCGATGGTCATAAGAACCGCCCCTGTTTTGTCTCAGGGTTCAGCAATTTTTGGTCAGACTAGTATGCGATTTAAGAATCATTTCTTCTATGCAGACTTACAGTAAAGTGTACGCTGAGTCTTTACTGCATTTTGTGCTGTTATATTCCTTTACCTTGCACGGATAATACATAGTTGGGATTACATATTTGATTACTTTTGAATCTCAATGCATGAGTAAAAGAATACAAATGTAACTTAGATCTAGTTTTTTATGCGAAGTATTTTTTGTGAGTTTTTGATTTTATCCTGGTGCTTCTGAGGCATTAAAATTTTATGTCATTGGAAATGGCGTGACATTACTGTTGCACTTTTTGCTTTTTAGGTTTCATTTTTTGCAAACTTAAAAAAGGTTCTTTTAATCAAAAATGGCCAAAAAATTACAAATTTTTAGGATTTTTCTGTTTATAAATTTAATTTACTAGGAGCTTATTTTTGTCCGATATTATTTCTGTCATGTATGTGCAGTTTATTCCCTCAATAAAGCTGTTTCATTACACTATTTTGGTCCAGTCATAAATATTGTGGTTTTTGTTGTATTGCGTGAGTTACGTAGGTTATATGTTCAGAATATATCTCAGGTGTCCTGAATAGTGCCGAATGAGATTGATATAAGCTTTGTAAAAATAGTGTCAGCTTTTTAGCCGCAATCACTTTTGCTTTTAAACATCTGAGAAGGTGGGAAGGTGAGGAAGGTGGTCTGAAGGAGAAGGTGGGAAGGTGACAAGTATGGGTTATGGCATTGGTTGGCGTGCTATAAGTGATTTATACGCATGTTTCTGTTAAACTCCGAGTGCAGGAGCACGAGTGCGCGAATAAGCTGGTTTGGGTGTGTGTGGGGTGTGGGGGGGGGGTGGTTTTTGTTTTGTTTGGGTGGGGGGTATGGGGTGTGGAGATTTGTTTTATATTGTTTGGGGTTGGTGGGTGTGGGGGGGGCTGGATGAGAGGTGAGGGGGGGATGGTGAGGGAGGGGGTGGTCCTGGTTTGGTTTCGCATCTTCCAGCGAAAGCCGGAAAAATTTTGCACTTTTTCGATTATTCCCTCATTTTTAGGGCACTGTTTTGGCTGCGACAGGGGGGGAGGGGGCTATTAAGGTGTAGCTACAGCGATGTAGCACTACATCAGTGACATCACCGCAAATGTTACAGATGTATCTACTAGAGTTCGCAAGCGGGTCGGGTCGGGTCGGGTCGGGTTGAGCCTTCACGGGTCGGGTCGGGTTGAGATTTCCCGACCCGCGGGTTGAGCGGGTCAGTTCGGGTCAAAAATTTGGGTATAAATCCTAGATTTTGACGTTAAATTTTGCTATTTGGACGATTTCCTCGAGCTAATGGACTTTAGCAAAATGACTACTAGACTGGAGATTCGCGGAGCGTATCACCTACATATCACAAAAAACGAACAACAGAAAATTGACAAGAAAGTTTTGTGTATATTAGAGAGTTGTATAGAGCTGACCCAAAGTGGTGGGGTGGGGGGGGGGGGGGGGGGGTGGGAATTTGGGGTGGGGGGGAAAGGGTGGACGTTGCGAACTCTAGTATCTACATAATATACTACATCTGCTGGGAAATTTGCGTTTTTTTGATTTTTTAATCAATTTTGGGACACTTTCTTGGCAATCAGAGGGGGGGGGGTCGTAAGCCCCGCATCCCCATATGTGCATCTACAGGTATAGAAATTGTTTGAAAAAGAACCCGTGCCCCTTGATCCGTCCGTCGGGCTGCTTGGCCTAGGTACCTACATACCTATGTACATAGGTATAGCCCTAAAATTTTTAGCTTTCGACTTGTTGCATTTTTGAATGTTTCGGTGCCAACCTGTCATAGGTAATTACGATTCCTGAATGGTTTTAGGTGACTAATTACCTAATGATTAGTAAACTAGTTTTAGTGAAAGCTAACATGATTTTTTGACAGATGGTAAGCGACAGTAAATTGCGATTTTGTACCTATAAGTGGTACTTTGGCTTATAATCGCATCTAACTATGGTTTTGACATATTGTTTTTGCTATTTGCGTAATGGCAAATACACGGCTTTTTGCCAATTTGCTATGGTTTAGATCTCAGTTTGGGATTACTAGGGGAGAGTGAGTACCTTGTTTAGTTCTGATTTTGACTGGTTAGCCTCATACATGTTATATACCTACAGCACGAGGTTGCAGCCTTGTCTTGTCCCGAATTTGCTTAAATTTTAGGGATTCATGTCCCGACGTTTGGGGGACTTGAAATCACAAAAATAAAATGTTCAATTTTTTGCATAAATACTTAAAGTTTTTACAAAATTTCGATATTTTTCTGCCTATTTTCCGGCCGTTTCAGCATCTAGGAGGGGGCTTGTCTCGATGGGTCAAATCTAAGTTGGGGCTTGTCCTAAAGCCTCAAATCTGGGGTTGCCCCCCACCCTCGACCTCCCCCATCCTGCAGCCAAGACGGTTATAGATGGAGGTCTGTCGTTTTGTATGCGAATATAAACCCATATATAGTGCATTGCAGTTTGCAGGGTGTATAGAGTCTTGCTGTCAGACTGATTGACCAAATAGCCAGAGCTGGTGCACCATCTCTGATAGTTCTGGTTGTTTGTATCTATGGTGTGAAATCCTCAGTTCAGTGCCCAAGTGTCTAAAGGTTAGGGTAACCAAAACTGACATATACATATATATATATATATATATATATATATATATATATATATATATATATATATATATATATATATATATATATATGCCCCTTCTTCTATAAAAGTTGTATCTAAGTTTAAAACAACTTCTGTTCGTATAACGCAAGTTAGCATTTCCCGTTAATTAAAATTGCGTTGGTCTCAGCGTTGAGCGGGTTTGATGAACCTCACGGAAAAAACAGAAGCACATTAATTTAGTCCAGGGCCGCAGAACTGCCGAAAACTAGGCGCCATATTGTCTAGGAAAAATGGAAGGCAAAAGTTATAAATTCCTGTCTAGATTCTCAGAATAGGCTGTTTTGAAACCACGACAATGTAGATTAAAATCTAGCCCCAAGTGACACCCGGCGAGGAACAAGCTGCAGTCCAAAAAATGTCCCCAATTTTTAGGACCTCAAGTTTAGCACTAGACACGGCCCTCTTGGCTATTTCTAGACTTCTTATCTGAGCTATTCATGTTTCATGGTTGAGTGCATTTCTAGGTGTTTATTTCAACTTTTGACTAGTTCAATCTTAAGCCACAGTGTAGACAACAGTTGTGGGGGGCACCTTCGATACTTTTTTTATAAACGTGACTTCGACTAGCCGAAACTTTGATCAAAGTTCTAATAGTTGTATGAAGGGGAAATGAATTGAAAGGGGGTCCGTGGGGAAGATGTTTTTTGACAAGTCGCACCCCCCTGTCAGAGTTCAGAAGTGCTTAAGACCCCATAACAGATGACTTGCCAGTTTTTGAGGTTTATAGGGCCCGTCCGAATAATTTTTGATTTCCTACCCACTTTACTTACTGATCCGAGCTTTCTGTTTTTGGTTTGAAAGTTTTCAATTTCTTGACTCTCCCGTCTTTTGCGTCTGGTTAGTTTTTCTTCAAAATTGTTTGTAACAGTATTATGGACCGATATACAAATGCCCAGCCCGATTTTGAACGTTCGTTGGTAAAAGATTTCACAAGTCTTATGAATTATTTTATTTTTATTCCGCCTAGAGGCGGAATATTTGCTATTCCGCCTAGAGGCGGAATATTTGGAATCATATTTTAACACCAAGAGTACATAATCTCTGCTATGAGCCACCCCAGGACCTATCTTTACCATAGGGCTAGTATATAGCACTTTTTTTCCTGCCAATGAGGGCGATGTAGTTCTTGAAATTATCTGAAAATGACTACAAAAGACTCATTTAAATCTACGTACCTATTTCTGCAAGTTTACCCTGAAAAAAGTTTGCCGCATTTGAAACTTTGTTGAAATTATGTTTTTCATGTTTCAATTTAGCCCCCCCCTGCCAGTTATCATTTTGCCTGGTTTTTGTTCCTTCTAGAGAAGGAACTATTGTTTTGAAACCAACTCTGCCCAGTGTAAAAGTAGCAGCTACATGCTGTTATGCACATATGATTAACACGTAAAGTCAGCATGGGAGCTGACTGCTCTTTTTTTGAAAACAGCGTTGTTCCCAATTTTAAACGAACCAATTGTAAAGAACACTTTACACTTTTTCAGAGATCCTGAATTGTAGTTTTGATTGATTTTTGTTCTTAAAAATTTTTTGGGCACTGTAATGCTCCAGGCAAAATATGCAATTCACGTGAATGTCTGGACTATTATTTGTTTTCCAGTTTCAAACTTGAAAATGTGGCATAACCTCCAGTGCTTCAGTTAATTAAAGTTAATGTAGGTTTATTATTATTAAAAAAATGTTAATTATAATTTTGAAATATTTATTGAGCGCATATTAGTCATGTTTCTTTCCAGAAGCAGTGACACTTAAACATCGTAGCAATCAAAGTAGCGTGGCCGAGTGGTCAAAGGCGCTAATTAGAAAGGATTATTCTGGAAGATTGTCTTATTGCATGGGTTCGACCCCAGAGTTGTATTTTTATGTTGCTAAAAAAGTTATTAGGTAAGGTTGTCTGCAAATCTGTTTTGAACGTAAATTTTTGTGAATAAAAGTGAACTGAGTTCTGAAATCAAAAGTAGTTTCGGCAACTATGTAGTACATGTTTCTGGCCAAATTTTTTAAGTTTTTACAGTAAGTCAGTATGTATTTATGTAAGCGCTAATACCAATTTAAGAAACTGTGGCATGTATTATTAAGAATAGCAATGCAGACTGAAGGCGAAGCTGAATTTGGCGAAATGTTAAGGTTGACAAATATGAATTTTGCACTCAACAAAGGAACCTTGCCCCTTTTGGGGCCTGCTTGTTTGATTGACAGGAATATAATCAGCTCAGCAAATTGCCATGGTATGCAAATTAGGTACATTCATTTATCCAATCAAGTTTTGTAATAATTACCTATGGCACTGTACCAACCAATAATATTTTATAGGCAGGGCGAAAATCAAATAATATGCAAATTAGTTTATAAACTTTTGTCTAGCATCCAATCGATCAGTTCATAGAAGCATCGTGCTGTAAACGGTGGTGACGCAAGAAGCAGCCTCCGGGAACCTAATCATTGTGTTCGGAATAAAAAATGTGTCGTGACTGAAACTGATCTAGACCAGACAGAAAGGGGATTGAATTTTCAACTTTGCCTACTGCTTGTTTGTTTTTTATTGGTAAACGCCTGTAACGAATCTTATCTATTTGAAAACAACAGTTATTTTTTGTTTGAAATATTGCAAACATCGCACCGCAAAGTTAACCAACAATATTTTTTGTCAATTTTCATAATCATAATTCTGATTGAGCCCCTCTTGGATGTCTGGATCTTGATGGACAGCTTTAAAATTGTCTAGCTAATGGAAGTATATACATATGCGAATTAGCTTTTATTTTTTAGCCAATTAGCAGTTTGGTAGTCTACTATGATCTGACAGCTACAGTGGCAAAAATGGCAAAAATGGCAAAAATTTCTTTACTTGCCAAAACGAATTTTTGTGCAATTCTATGCAGTTTTGCTACTTGTGTGCTATCTAAAGACGTCTGTTAAGCAAAAATATGACAAATGAAAACACCTAGGGCGCCGGAAATAACAGTTTGAGGGGTGTGAAAATCAATTTTTGTCTCAAGAAAAATGGTCACTGTGTTTCGAATCGCGGGAAAATGCCATGTCAAATGCATAGCAACAGAGTTCAAGCTATGTGAGTGGCAGTTATGCGATATTAGGTTAGCCTCGGAATTTAGAAAAACCGTTTAGCAGTGTTATGACTATACGAGTACAAACTTGTTAAACTTCGGAACGTAAATATGATTCATGTTTTATATCTTACAGAATCTGAGTCAACAAGCCCAATCTGCGGCAAAATCTTCAGTAAGTATAAAGCATACAGTTTCAAGTACAATGGCCAGAGGCCATCGTAAACCTGTTGGGCCAGTTAATATACACTTACTGTACCTGATTCAGTTTTATAAAAAGCGTAATTTTGCAGCCACTAAAAGTGCAGAATCTCAGTCAAAAGGTTAAATCAATGTATGTACTTTACTGCCATTTTTATTAACTATTTATTAGATTTAACTTGGTCTGTTTTGGATCACTTTTGAAGCAGGCACAACTGTACTGTGAATAAGTTTTACTTGATGTAAAAGCATAAAAGTTCAGGAATCCGTGTGGTTGAGTGGTTAGTGTGTTAGGTTTCAAACCATGAGGTGACTGTTTCGATTCCTAGTGCATCATTCTTTAGTTTGGTTTTTGCATTTTTGCCTACCGCTGAATAGTGATGTGGATCGGATCGGATCGGTCCGAAATTTTGATGCCGATCCGATCCGGATGCTCGATTGGCGATCCGATCCGATCCGATCCGATCCAGGCCCGGATCGGTCGATCCGATCCGATCCGCCGATCCGATCCGATTAAACATTACGTAACCTTGATGAAAGCTAAAAAAACTTTTGTAGAAATATTGTTAAGTATCATTTATTATAATGAGTATAATATTGCTTTGAAAATTTAATGAGTTTGTATGGGGTTTTTTTTTTTTTTTTTTTTTTTTTTTTTGTTTTTTTTTTGTTGTTGTTTTTTTTTTTTTTTTGTGGGGTTTTTGCTTGTGGGGGTTTTTTTTGTTTGTGTTGGTTTGGTTTATTTTTGTTCTTGATTTTTTTTATATATTTGTATATTGTTATTGTTATTTGTGTTTTTTTTGTTTTTCTATTATTAGTTAAATATTTGGGGGGAATATTTTTTTAAATAAATATTTTTAGTTATTTATGTTATTTTAATTAGTATAATGTTAATTTTTTAAAATTATATAATTTTTTATTTGTTATATTATAATGATGAATTGGTATGAAACTCTGTTTGTATATAAATGATAAGATGGCATTTTTGTAATGAGAGCAACTTAGACAATCCCACGACCAAAAATTTTGATTAATTGGAATGGAAATGTCTTGACAATTTTGGGTCACTACCGCAGGTCGTGATACCCACGGGTTGGGTTGGGTTGGATCGGAAAATTTGAGCCGTGGGTCAACCTTTGGGTATACACACCCACTTCAGGCTGCGCGGGTCGCTGCATTTTGTCAAACCGGCCAAAAAATTCTAAAATTTTTTCACGTATTCCATCCAATCTGGGTACATAAATTTGGTTACCATTCGGTTAAAGTAGGTAGCAATGTGAATAATGTACAGTTGTATATACACTGTGCAAATTGTACAAGGGTATTTGCTGAAAACGATCGATCATCAGGTACGGTATCTTAAAATAGTGGGTCAAAGTTGTTCGTGGTCAACTTTGACGGCGCGAGATGGATCATGGGTTACCCACAAGTGTCAAACCGCGGGCTGGGTTGGGTCGCAGGCACACATGTACATGGGGGCGGGGGGGTCTGGGGGGGGGGCAAGCCCACCCAGATTTGAAATTCCGGGACAAGCCCCCCCTCAGATTTGACAAATTGGGACAAGCCCCCCTCTCTGAAACCCCAAAATCGCTTCAGAAACGAAAAGAATGTTGAAAGATTGTTTTTGTAGGCGAAAATTAAGATAAATATTATTCTAAACATTTCACATCACACATTTAGTACACGTCTTCACGCAACTTCAATGAGGAGAAACCTCGCCTCCACTTGCATATGGTTTATGCATACACTGTACGCTTTCGCTAATATAAAATCGATATTTTGATAATTTGAGTAGTAGTTATACTTGTGCGTTTGATTGATCGCTCGAAAAGTTTTTGAAATTACGCAAAATTTTTGGCAAATTACGAAATTTTGTGGTCGAGACTCAAAATTTATACTACCGATCCGGATCGCCGATCTGAAATTTTAAAGCCGATCCGATCCGGCGATCCGATCCGGCAAATTCAGCGATCCGATCCGATCCGATCCGACCCCCGGATCGGCGATCCGATCCGATCCCGCGATCCGATCCACATCACTACCGCTGAACATAAATAATGTAAGAAACAATAATGTGAGAAGACGAGTCAGTGAAAAGACAAGGCATTTGGTGGTGACAGATGCAAATCTACGGACGAAGACGTGTAAAACACACCCCGCACATAAATACTTTAACGCTAGCACTGTGTTACAATTTCAAAATCAAAATTAAAGACCTGTTGGGCTGTGGCCCAACAGGAAAAACATGTTGATTTTGTAACCAAACACAGCTTCATGATTAACATCAAGAGTACATAATAGTGTCTCTCTCTATTTAGAAGACCTTTTAACCTTTTATCCCTATCTTAATGCTTATCCACGTATCAGCGATTATATACTAAAGTGTGTTTCGCAGAGAATCTACGCGCTGATTGGTCAGCAACATGTTGTACAAAACGGCAACATGTGGGCTGGAAATGACGAGCGCATCTGCCTGCGCTATAACACAGGCAGAAAGGAGAGTGTCTCACTCTTCTTCTAAATAGAGTGAGACACTATTATGTACTCTTGTTAACACTAGTTTCCAGTACACTGTGAGTAATCGAGCAGCTGCACACTACTGAACTCTTCGACTGCCAACACGGAGATAACTTTCAATTGGCGAAAGGCATAAAAATTTTCAATATCTTAGTGCTCTTAGGTCACCATCGCAGATTTACTAAAATTTACACAATCACTGATCGCATCAAAAAGTAGATAACAGTGTCTTTTTCTTGCACACAAGAGCAGTCAAGCTTTCCTCTGCTGTAGCTAATCGTAGCTGGAAAATGTGGGACGGCCAATCAGCGTTTTTGCCATTTTTGCCAATTCACAACCCTAAGTATGCAAATATGTTTTTCATGCTACTGCTGGTTGGGGTCCGGTAGTCAATTAGTTCAAGGTATGGTAGGTTAGGTTTATTAGCTTTGTTGATTACTGGGTGATTGTAAATTGATAAATCGATAACCGTGTCCGACATTTGTAGAATTGATTTGTAAATTTACAACTTGATGTTTGTTCCATTTGAGATTGTCTTGATAATTTCTGCAGTCTACTCTCGACTCTCGAGTAAGCTTCTGACTTATGAACCAATTCAACTCAAGGTCAGTGTACTACCTGTCAAAAGCAGCCTGCATTTTTTTAGTATATATGTCTGTTATCGTTTTTATCATAATCAGGAAAAACAAAAATCGGCGGTGACTGGTACAATTTGGGAATGGTAAGATGTTTTTTATTACATCAGATCAGTAAGATGCCAAAGTCAGGTCACAGGTCGCGTGATTTTGACATTTTTTGTATTCGTGTCCAAAAGCCACTTATGGGCTGCAGAGGTGCAATCGGTATTTAAATCAAATCAATGAATCAAATAGCAAATTAAAACTTGTTTTGTCAATTCACTCGTGTCTCCGAGTCACGCATAATTTAGTGTTCATAACCGCTGTGGTGCCATGTTTTATAAATCTCTGGTTTTTAGTTCATCATGTTTTGATACATTTTACATATTCATAGGATTAAGAGTGCATAATAAGAAGAGTATGACACTCGACCAATTCCTGGCAGGGGTCGGAATTACAACTTGCGACCATTAACTCCAACAAGTTCTTCTGCTGATTGAGCAGCGGTTACATTATGAGGTCTGAGTGTCAATATTCGAGAGGAAATATTAAACGCGGCCATTAATTGTGGACAAAACAATTTTCAATTTCCGAATTCTGTATACATTTACTGCTGATTAGCTCCAAAGCCTCTCCTCAAACATCAAAAATTTGTGTGTAAACATGCTTTGAAGTAAAAAACTTATTGAAACAAAGCAAAATTGTTTTACATTTATTTTTTAAAATGTTAGGTCTCGCCGAGATTTGAACTTGGGTTACTAGATTCCAAATCGAGAGTGTTAACCACTACACTACGAGACCACTGAAACAAAAACGTTAAATTCAACCAATGTAAAGGTCTTCAAGGTCCAAGCCTGGAATGACCGGTACGTACAAACAGTCTAAAACAAAAACATTGTCGATAGTGTTAGTGTAGCATGATAGTGATATGATAGTGTTGACGTCGATAACTGATATTTTGCAAATTGGCTTATTCACTTCAATGCTTTTAATTGACTCAATGCTTGCAATTAATAATAAATCGCAAATACCTACAATTGTACGCTTGCACGACATAAAATTCTGTTAGTTTCTTGTCAGTACGTAAACTATTTCAAATCATTCGCAAGCCCGGTTAGCTCAGATGATAGTGCGTTTAGCATCTATTGAGCATCTGATTGCGGATCAGAATGTTGGCGGTTCGAACTCGCCCCGGAGTTGCATATTTTGCATTCTTGACAGTGCTACATATGTAGGTACTGAGAGCTCCGGAAAGTGTTAATTTGTCGATGTGTGGCAGGTAAGCGAGGTACCTACCTACCATTCTAGTGTTAAGCACTGGGGGCCGCGTAAAAACAGGCACGAATTGGACCACAGTACCCCTCCCTATCAAATTGGACCTCGGTGCAAAACTTGGTAGGGGTACACAGCTTTTTACACGAAATTTTGTGTGTGTACACTCCTTGGCAATACCTAAGTGATGGCAATATTTCAGCCGGATCGGTCAAGTATTTTCTGAAATATATACCTCGGGGGACTCCCCAAAATTCACGGACTTTCGCTCTTTTTTTCCCAGAACTTTTCTCGCCGGTAGTTCATTTGAGGACACTTTTTTTGGTTTTTCACATTTCGTGTAGCCTGCAATAGACACGGAAATAATGGTTTTGTTCAGGTGTTTCCGTGAGAGGCTGTGCTGGGAGGGGGGAAACCCCTTTTTTGGGGTCCAAAAAATGACTTAGTACGAAAAAGTTTAGCACACTTTTTAAGAAGTTGCGCAAAACGGCCAGTCATGATCTTTTGCATGTGAGGTGGTACAGTAGTGGAATAGAAACTAACTTAGGCTTTTTTTGAATTTCGGCCTATAAGCCCCAGGGCATGCCCATACCACCCGCCACGTGTATTAGGGGTGGAGGTTCGCTACGGGCAGTGGCGCTGTCATGGTTATAGCTCGAGGTCTATCGTTTTGTATACGAATATAAACCCATATGCTGTGTATTCACTGG
The DNA here is from genome assembly GCA_030248245.1 of Trissonchulus sp. WLG1_4. Taxonomy (NCBI): domain Eukaryota; kingdom Metazoa; phylum Nematoda; class Enoplea; order Enoplida; family Ironidae; genus Trissonchulus; species Trissonchulus sp. WLG1_4. Next base: position 54,050 of record JASANF010014629.1, on the reverse strand, counting down.
CATTATCACTTTCTTGCTCAGATGTTGAATAGTATAAGTATTAAATTCCTTTTTTGAACTGATTTATGTTCCAGTTTCAAACTCTGTTTTAGTTTGACATGTGAAACTAAATTGAATCTAACATATATAGATGATTTCTGATAGCTTTTTCCGACGTTTCGTTTGTTTGTGACAGCAGATAAACCGAGAGGCTAATTATTGTATTAACTTTGAACTTTTTTTGGAACTTTGAACTTTTTTTATACGGATCACTTTTAAATATTCGAATAAATAATCTGAATGTCATTTTGTATCGTTCATTTTGTTTCACCACTAATAATTTAGTTCTGACCTAAAATTAATCTTATATATATACATATATATATATATATATATATATATATATATATATATATATATATATATATATATATATATATATATATATATATATATATATATATATATATATATATATATATATATATATATATATATATATATATATATATATATATATATATAAATATATATATATATCCCAAATAGCTACAATAAATGGTAACCAATAAACATTTGTTTCAAAAAAATGCTGAATCATAGGAATATGACTAAATGAATTAAAAATTATCCTTTCGTTGCCATTCCTAAATCTTATTTGTTTTCTACTAAATTTTAGATTCAACTTTTAGCACTGACTTATATTCAGACTAAACGGAGTTTTAATACCTTCATAACCTATAAAGTTTATCGTTTAATCCTTAGACCTTCTGATCTGAGTTGCCCGCTTCCCACTGCAGGTTTAACCCTTTCCTTCCTGAATTTTTCTAAATTGCACCAAGTCCAAGCTTTGGCTGGGATTTGATCCGCTGCCAGAGACTGGGCATGCTTCCCAGTGACAACTTTGTGGCACAACTGTCACGCTAGACCACTCGGCCACCAGATCGCTTCACTCGGATACCTAAGGTACCCTCATGAAGGATATGATTTTGTGAAACATCAGGCCGACAGGTTTCACTAGTGTGTCATAGTGCAATTAGTAGTTTTAAAGCCATTGTGGGAAGGAAAGAGTTAAGGTTTAAGGTTTAGCGTAGAACATGATTTGTGCATATTGCACATTCCCACTGCATAGGTTTAAGGTTTAAGGTTTAAGGTTTAATGCCCGCTTCCCACTGCAGGTTTAAGGTTTATGGTTTAAGGTTTAAGGTTTAAGGTTTAAGCGTTAACGTTTCATTCACACTGGCAGATTAAGGTTTAACGATATTTGAATGTTGTATATTCATTGGCTGGATGCAGAAGCTCCGCCTACCCATAGCTCGCAGCTGATTGACAGAATTCTTAAACCTTAAACCAAAAAGTTGAAATTTTTCAACATCGTTAAACCTTAAACCTTAAACCTTAAACCTTAAACCTACGCAGTGGGAATGTGCAATAGGCTCAACTAATGTCCTACGTTAAACCTTAAACCTTAAACCTTAAACCTTAAACCTGCAGTGAGATGCGGACATAACGATGTTGAAAATATCAACTTTTTGGTTTAAGGTTAAAGATTCAGCCAATAAGGTACGAGCTGTAGGCGGAGCTTATGTATTCTGCCAATGAATATACAACATTCAAATATCGTTAAACCCTTAAACTGCCAGTGTGAATGAAACATTAAACCTTAAACCTTGTCCTTAAACCATAAACCTTAAACCTTGTCCTTAAACCATAAACCTTAAACCTTAAACCTGCAGTGAGAAGCGGACATTAAATGAAAGCAGCGGATATATTCTAACTAGTTTAGTCTGGTTTTTATTGCCAGTGTGACGAGAAATTGCTGAACTTTTCTATTGTCTCTGGGTCCTGCAATATTTGGTCCTTAATCCTTAATCCTTAGTCCTAAATCCTTGATCTAGTCTTTTCATAGTCTAGTCTGTTTAATCCGATACATTTGTGAGAAATTGGCAGTTTTCCTTACTGAACGAAGTTCTAGGGCCAAGAAATATAGGCAGACTTTTATACTATATTCAGAATTTCAAAGTCCTACGTTAATCTGGGTAGGTCAATTTTCTAGTGTTAATTAACACTAGAAGGGCAGGTACCTCGCTTACCTGCCACACATCGACAAATTGACACTTCCCGGAGCTCTCAGTACCTATGTAGAACTGTCATAGAATGCAAAATATGCAGCTCCGGGGCGGGTTCGAACCGCCAACATTCTGGTCCGCAATCAGATGCTCAATAGATGCTAAACGCACTATCATCTGAGCTAACCGGGCTTGCTAATAATATGAAGTAGTTTACGTACTGACGAGAAGCGAACAGAATTTTATGTCGTGCAAGCGTACTATTGTAGATATTTGCGATTTATTATTAATTTCAAGCATTGAGTTAATTAAAAGCATTGAAGTGAATAAGTCAATTTACAAAACAAGTTATCGACGTCAACACTATCATTTCACTATCATGCTACTAACACTATCGACAATGTTTTTGACTTTTGTTTTAGATTGTTTGTTGTTTTAGATTGTGCGTAACGATCATTCCATGCTTGGACCTTCAAGAAAGAGCTTTACATTAGTTGAATTTAACGTTTTTGGTTCAGTGGTCTCGTAGTGTAGTGGTTAACACTCTCGATTCGGAATCTAGCTACCCCAGTTCAAATCTCGGTGAGACCTAACATTTTGAAAAATAAATGTAAATCAATTTTGCTCATTTTGAAAAATAAATGTAAAACAATTTTGTATCAATAAGTTTTTTACTTCAAAGCGTGTTTACACACAAATTTTTGATGTTTGAGGAGAGGCTTTGGAGCTAATCAGCAGTAAAAGTGTACAGAATTCGGAAATTGAAAATTGTTTCGTCCACAATTAACGGCCGCGTTTAATATTTCCTCTGGAATATTGACACTCAGACATCATAATGTAACCGCTGCTCACTCAGCAGAAGAACTTGTTGATACATACCATCAAGAGTACATAATAGGAAGAGTATGACACTCTTCCTATTATGCCTACGGGCGTGCGTCCAATGCGCAGCTCGAAATAGCCCGTTTATGTACGGTTTTGAGGGGGGGTACTCCCCCCCCCCTCAACTGAAGACCCCGTACTCAACTGAGGGGGGGTACCCCCCCCTCAACTCAGTACCCCGTCTTCAGTTGAGGGGGGGTACCCCCCCTCATTTCAAGACACTGACAAGGACTTTTGTTGATGTGCTGAACTGAGGGGGGGGGGGCACCCCCCCTCAACTGAAGACGGGGTACTGAACTGAGGGGGGGGGTGTAGCGCAAAGACTTTGTCAGTGTCTTGAAATGAGGGGGGGTACCCCCCCTCAACTGAAGACGGGGTGCTGAGTTGAGGGGGGGGGGGTACCCCCCCTCAGTTGAGTACGGGGTTTTCAGTTGAGGGGGTGTACCCCCCCCCCTCAAAACCGTACATAAACGGGCTATTTCGCGCTGCGCATTGGACGCACGCCCGTAGGCATAATAGGAAGAGTGTCATACTCTTCCTATTATGTACTCTTGATACCATGTTATCGGTAATTGAATTACAAACGTCTGTACTTGTTCGAGTAAAAACCTACGTAGGCAAGTACAGCCACTGTAGCGAATGCTGTCCTCGTTTTTCGTTAAATCCTCTGTCAGTGATGTTTTCTTCTTTTTTTTCTTCATATCTAGTAGCTAAAAAATTCAGCCTCGACAGAATACTCGGCCTTGCAAAGCAGTCATTCACAAACCATGCTTTTACGGACAATAAAAATTTGTGCTTTCGGATAAACGGAAAACCTTACGGACAAACGGTCTTTCAAAACTTACGCTTTCGGACAAATTCGAAGTTTGCGCTTACGGAAATTCAAAATTTGCGCTTTCGGACAATCGAATATTCAAAATTTGCGCTGACGGTTGTTCAAAATTTGCGCTTTCGGACAAACGAATATTCAAATTTTGCGCTTACGGAGAAACTAATATGCCAAAAATTGCGCTTACGGACAAGTATGAGCCAGACCTTATTCTATTTTTATCGCCAGACAGTCGTAATTGATCCCACTGACTGACGTTGTCAGTGTCACTCATTAGGTATTAATTCTGAGCATATCTGCTGTCAATATATTTGTTGACATTTGCCAGTGAAGCTGTTAGGTCATACTACAAGAATTGTGACTGTTAGTTCTCGCAAATTAGATTTATATGCTGTGAGTCAATCTAATTTGCATGCTTTATTTGGTCATTTTGACCTCCAGAGATATGCGAAGGATCTTGAGTATTATGGTTGCAGTCCTCTTAATATGTGCTTGGATTTTTGAAAATGAGTTCTATTAGGAAGGTATTATCTAATTATTTGATTAGATTAGATCCGAAATTAGAAGGAGTTTAGAACTGACATATCGTCGGAGTTCAAGGTATGTATAGAACTCGAAGCTGCTACAAAACGCACCCTGCTTTTAGTTAATTTGTTAGTCTTTCGTTGGTTAGTCTGGAGTCTGTTGACCATTTTAAGAAAAATCACAATGTTTTAAATGAGAAATAGGCTGTGGTGTAGTGGTTAGCATTGCGCGTAGCCGTGGGGGCTTCGGTTTTGATGGCTTTTTGCTATTTTTACCGTTTGTCCTTTATAATTAATTTACTCTTTAATCCGGTAAAGTAATAAGACCTAAGTTAAAGTATCTTTTTTCGTTCAACAACTATATACAGGTGTACTACAACTGTAGGTAACGCTTATGATTGTCTGGAATGTCTATTTCTTGTGAACGAGTATGTGCTGAAGATTGGCCATTTCTGAATTATTGTTTTGGGCTTAGGCTCAGGCTTAGGTTTAGGCTCCTAATTTCAGGCTTAGGCAAACTAGACAAACAAAATAAGCACAAAACCGGTGAGGTTTCTTGCCTCGATAACCAGATATTTACTGACTTACCTATGCACAACTTCTCTATATACGCACATAATGTAAGATGGTCGTCAGGGTCGATTCATATACTTACAGCCGTATGTCCGTCCGTTCAGCCGTCAAAATTACGAAATAATCACGCCACCAATAGTGTGTATAAGATTAGGTTATGACTTGCTCCATCAACTGTGGTATCTCAGTGAATAACTTCCCTACACCTGAGTGCGCCTGAGCACAAAGAAATATATCTTTAGCTGTGTTGAGCGGCTCACCGCAGTTCTAAATGACGTGTCAACGTCAGCCCAGCCGGGTCATAAGTCACAGTCTCATTACGCGTCCAGTTAGTGATCACCGGCTTCCATTAAAGTCTGCAGGTTCTGGCTTTGACTTTTTCTGGCCTCAGGCAGAGTTCAAGAGTCCCTAATAGTATCTAACTAGAAGAAAAGTTGCTGAATGATTATTTCTCTAAAACTGAGATGGCTTGAGTTAATTTGCCTGGAATCTAAATTGTTCTCCTAGGACTACTGATGCTGTGGCTTAGAGTGCGTCAAAACAGTGCAAAGCCTGCTTCACAGGATGGGGAAAAGTATGGGGCTTCCGTATATTGCCCCATGACGCCGTATGGGGCACTTAAGGTGGTAGTTTCGTTTTCGAGGTTTTTTGTGATTTCTATGTAATCTTTGCGTCCACAGAACTCAAATTACAAATGACGCCTGAGCACGAATTTTCGGCACAGTACTATAAAGGTCAAAATCCCCAGGCATGTCTCTCACCTTTTTGAAATTTCACCTATGGACATTTTTAGAGGGCTTTAATTATAAGAAAACACGTCAAATTTTCGGTGCGTTCGTTTGTAAGCCATTTTATTAGTGAATTGACTAGTTATTAAAAAAGTGGGGGACATGCCTGGGGATTTTAAACGTGTCAAAAACCTTGCCAACTTTCAGACCCAACAGGTACTTGTACGATTCAGAGCTGTGGCGCAAACTTTTTGCAAAAAAAACCTGAATTTTGTAAAGGACCAAAGTTCAAACGTTTTTTCCTAAAAAGAAAACCAACGGTTGACTTTCAATACACAGCATAATTTTAGGCAAAAAATAGTTTTACTTTATGCAAAAGACCGCTTGCGATTCGAACTTGTAAACGCTGAGCAATGGCTGTTCAAAAAACACCTAAAAACGCAATTACCCCCTTAACCCCGGAGCAACCCCGGTGCCACATGGGGCGCCCCACGTGGCGATTCCCCACGTTTTTCCCCATCGTGTGAAACAGGCTTAAAGCCTTCTTCATAGGATGGGGATAAGTATTGGGCTTCCATATATTGCCCCATGACGCCATATGGGGCAGTTACTCCAAACTTCTTTCACACGATGGGGAAGATACACTGCCCCGTTGGCCCCATGGTGCCACTCTGAGGTGTATGAGGGTCAAAATTTTTGACCAGCAACCAAACCCGCGGCCCAACACTTGTGTGTTACCCACGACCCAACCCGCGCCGTACAAGTCGACAAACGTCCCGCTTTGACCCACCATTTTTAGATACCATAGTTAATGATTGATTGTTTTTAGCTGATGTATATTATTTCCGTAGTTTTCGTACATCTGTACGTTGTTCACATTGCCACTTTAGCCAAGTGGCACTATCACGTGCTATCCGTATTTCTAAATTCGTATTTAAACCCATATTCGTAAAATCGGAATCCGACGTGGTAACTTTTTAGGTTTCGTGGGTCCGAAAAAAATAAAGCGACCGCGCAGCCTAAAGTGGGTACCCACGGGGCCACCCACATCCCATATTTTCTGACCCAACTCAACCCACGACCCGCGTCCACCTCTGGTGCCACCGCCCCACAGGGGTGATACGTTCTGTCTCACAGATGGTGTCACAGCTGGTCAATTCCCTCGGGCTTCTGTGTGAAACAGGCTTAGTGCTAGAGAGAGACTTGTATTAAAATAGTATGCATATGCAAAATTGTGCAATGGACATTTTTCGGACCTTATGTTTGTTAGCATTAATTTAACATATATTTTCATATCTAACGTTGAGGACAAAAACATTCGAACAATAGTTAGATGCTCTCGGCGGAAGTAGAATTGTCAGTGAACCAAAGTCTGACCTAAAAATGTTGAGCTCCTAAAGAAAACAGGTGGCGTGATTTTTGCAGTAACTCGCGGTACTCTTGACGACAGACATTTGTTCTCGTATTGAAATCACATGTTTTGTTTTGCCTCAGTGTTCAGCATTTTTGGTCAGACTTTAAATAGCCTTCATATGGAGGTTTACATTTCGTAAACTCACTTCAAAACATTTTGCCTTCCGTAGTTTTAGAAATCCGAATAGCCAAAAATTCACATCATTCAAACAGGCTTATGGGCCTGATAGTACATAAATTTCAAGAACCCATGTTGAAAAACAGCAGCAAGTTTGGGCCAAAAGAAAAAGTCCCCAAAATCTTCGGTTTGAAAGATTTTACTTGAAACGTTATGAATGGTCTTCCTAAAGTTGAACTTTGAAATTTTGGAAAACTTATTTAGCTCCAATTGAGTTGTTTTATATATATTCTGTTCTTGTTTGGATGTTGGTAGAACATTATCTGTATTATATGCAGAGGGCAAAGTGTTTAAGGCCCAGGTTAGAAAAAATAAGAATAAAAATTAAGCAATAAGAACAAAACATGGAAAATGAAGATTATGGGACAGAGATACATACATAAGAGATGAGCTTGAATAATCAGTTAAGCCCGGTTCATACTTGTCCTTAAGGACGTAAGGACAGGGACAAGGACAAATTTCGATCACCTACAGTGATGAATTCACAAAAGCCTTTGGGCTAATTTTTACTCTGTTTGTGACCCAGACTTTTTTCATGTGAAACATCAACTCATTTGGCTAGTAGTTTTATTGGAATCGTTTAGGGACAAACCGATAAGGACAAGAACAAGGACGAGTATGAACCGGGCTTTAGGGAGAAACGCATATTTTGACTTTCTATCACGTCGTTCTCTGCCACTTGCTTCTGAAGTAAGACCCAATTTCTTGATTAATTTCCTATTGGTGCCTAATGAAAACAAAATCTAAGGCGGTGGGTTAAATAGCCCACATTTTAGACTTTGATGCAGCCCCTATTTTCGGCCGAAGGACGTAAAACCAGTCTAAGGCGTTCTATTTCAGTAATTTAGAAGATTGCAACGGAAAAATTCTTTCTACACGAATTGCATTAGGATAGAATGTTGCCCTTAGACTGCCTTTAGCAAGACTGAGCTACGACTGCCTTTATGCATTCCATCGGTAAAGTTGAGCAAACAGCTCTCTCTCTGATCTAATAAAGCTCTCGCTCTTAGTCAAATCTAATAAAGGTGCTGGTAACGCATTCGACGATATTTTGTGAAGCACCTAGGTATATATTCAAGGTATATGTAGTAAAAGTATGTATAATGTAATTTAGTTTATATCATACCTACAGTATAAAAAAGTTCACTGTTCGTCAGCGTACGACGAGCTTCGTCGTTCGCGAAAAGTGACGAACGATGGCCGGAAAATGACGAACAAAAAACTTTCAGTTTTTCACTTTTTTACATTGAAAATGTGTTTTGGAGCACTTTTTGAAAAAAATTTTGTTCGTCACTTTCCGGCCACCGTTCGTCACTTTTCGCGACCGACGAAGCTCAGTTGTGCTTTTTTTGCACAGTACTGTATGTACACTGTACAGATAACACAATTTCACCACAATTTTACTAGTCAGTTTTCGGTCACTGATTTTATTCGCACTAGATAATTTAGTGTAAATCGTGGCTGTACTGCTAATTTATTTGTATAAAGTGTATTGTATATATGGCTTATGATTATTGTAGCTTTGCACTGCACTTGCGATCTCGGCTGTTTATATACTTTTTGTCCATTTCGAAAACGCTTATATTTAGCTTTTATTGAGCTTTTATTTGTTCTTTTATTAATAATGAACTTTTGTCCTTTATATACATACCTTTTGCCTATGCACATAATCTTAGCTCATTTGTCTAATGTGATCTCGTAGTCGAGTGGTTAAGGCTTTTGACTACTAAGTCCAAATGTTGGCAGTTCGAATTCGAATCCAGTCCACCAGGTTTACGAAATCTTTAGCAAGAAAGAAAGGAAGCGTTTGCTCTTACCAACACAGCAGTTCATGCCCACTTGTGGGGGATGGTTACATTTGTCTGTGTAGGTCATTTGGCTGAACTATCTTCCACGAATTTATGTAGTCGTTTTCGAGACAACACTTTCACAGCTTTATCAGAAACGGAGATGAGCACCGCACCTTAACTCAGGTCATTAAGTTCAGGGCTTACCTTTGCCTTTACCTGTTTTAACCTTTGTTACTAGGTACGAACACGAAGTTTGTAATTTGAAATTTATAGACTTTGCTTATCGATCAGCAGTGTACTAGGTATATATGTAGGGTTGCGGTGAATTATAGCTGCTGTGGGGAAGCTAAGCCGTAAACATCGATTTAAAAAACGGTGCCAATTTTCAGTTGTACAGGCTATATGTAATTACGGAGCTTAACAGCAGTTGCCAATGAAACAATTCAAAACAGCAATTCAAACAACTTCAAATCAAATTTGTGGACAAACCCAGATGTAGACAAACCCAGACTAAACCATAAATAGCTAAGTCTGGTTAAACCAGTATATAAATGAATGGTCCTGTAGGTAGCTTGTGCTTTGTTTGGAATTGAAGGATGACCTCAGTTTAAGACTAATTGGCGAGCCCTTGACAGCTGATTTTGTAAGAATTTTTTAATCTGCCGCATTAGTCTTTTTTTGACATTTGTCTAGAGTCAAGTGAAATTAGACCAAATTTGCTGCCCGGCTTTGGGTTTTTCTTGACTTGACGATTTTATATAGGTAAGTAGGTAGGTACATATATGGTATATAGTGTTTGTTTTGTTTTTTTATATATATATTTATTTATATATATATATATATATATATATATATATATATATATATATATATATATATATATATATATATATATATATATATATATATATATATATATATATATATATATATATATATATATATATATATATATATATCTTTTTTTTTTTTTTTTTTTTGTTTTTTTTTTTTTTTTTTTTTGTGCGGGGTCAAAATTTGGGGGCCCTCTGAAGGTTCATACTATACTTGTCCTTGAGGACACAGGGACAGGGACAAGGACAAACTGCAGTCAGCTACTGTGAAAAATTGACAAATACGTTAGAGCTAATTATTTGTACATATGCGGTCTAGAAGTGATCTCAAATATCGTCAAGCAAAAAATTGTCTTATTTTTGGGTATGCAGTTTTTCTGCAATCGCTCAGGGACAAGGACAAGGACAAGGACAAGTATGAACTTGGATTTACGCCTAATTTTGAGGACCCTTCCCTTTATCGACCAAAAACTCCCAAAACAAATTTCGCTATTAAATTTGCGAAAAAGTGCCTTTTAACCCGTTTATGCTCAGATTTTCGGAACCCTTCACCCTGGGCTTTGAATTTCTTGGAGGCTCCAACCCCCCTTACCAGTATAGCTTATATATGTATCTATATATACCAATAGCAGTTTTGCTGTCAGTATATCACACAAATTTTTCGCTTGTGGTCAAAATTCGAAACCAAAGTCTTCCATTAGGCTTGGAATCCAAAGATAGATTTTGCGGGTTATGTAGATTAAATTTTGATGAATAACAAGGCAGAATGTTGTACTCAAGGTCATTTTCTGAAATTTGAGTGAATAGTTGATACTTTAGGATTCTACATACTTGCTTGGGTCTGAAATTTCATGGGGGGCAAGTTACTTATACATGGGGATATTTCATCACTTTGCTTTGTCTAGAAAACTTAAGTTTAAGACTCAAGTCTTGCAGACCACAATGAGCTTAATTTAATTTTATTAAGTAGGTATATATATATATATATATATATACATATATATATTTTAGCTTTAACTTTATTCTATATAACTTTAATCCATTTTACAAGCTGGTCGAGTTTAGAGTAGAGCTAAAGTTGATCTCTTTGTTACGCCCAGAAGCACGAGAAAAATGTTTCAACACTCAAATAAATGGTCAGCTTAGAGTATATTCTAATTGTAAAGCTGAGCAGGAAAAAATCTTTGGCTTCAAACTGCTTACAAACTCCATAGATTGGAAGCTTAGGATTCCCCTTGCCTCATGCTTTGGCTGGAGTTTGAAAGTTATCCATTTTTAGAAGCAGTTGACGGTAATTAACTGTTTTTGGCTCATTTTTAATTCATATAAATGAGTAGTGCAGCTTCTTTTCATTAGAGATCAACGCAGGTCAGGTTGTGAAACTTTGGTCGGGTCGATTATATACTCTTGCCGGGTCGAGTGAATTTTCTCGACCGTGAATTGTGTGTTCGAGACCGAAATATTATATTATATTCTTCTTTTATATAATATAATATTCTGTTTTTGAAGTATGTACCTATGTATAAATGTTGAATTTTTGACATGGACACCCCGCTCAAAACCGTACAAAAATGGGCTATTTTGCGCTCCGCATGGACGCAGGTTCAAAAGCATACTAGGAAGGGTCAGGGTGTCATACTCTTCCTATTATGTACTCTTGATAAAAGTGAGACGCCATTATGTACTCTTGTTACCGCTGATCTAGAAGGTCAACTGTCAACCCGATTTGCATTTACTATGAATGAATATTAATCGGCGTGAGATTTCATGTCAGCCTAGGTCAAGCTAGTATTCCGTCACGTTAGGCCCTATAATCCTAGATGGACTAAGTTTAGCTTGATTTGAAGCAATGATACGCACGACAGAGATTTTTTAAAGCGGTTAGGGACTTACAGTATGTTTATTTCTGTTTCATAGGAACTCCTTAACTTAGCAAATTCCTAAAATAGATTTAACGGTCAGTTTTTATTTTTTCTGGAAGGGTTGCTACTTGCTAGCAATCGCAAGTGAGTTGAGACTTGAGACTCCCTTGAAAGTAGGATTTGCGGATAGGAGGTTTAGGAATGAAGTGTCGGACTAAACGGGCTAAACGAGTTAAAATAAGCTGCTTAATTTTGTCCCAACCCAAACTCAAAGGGTGTATTTCACGAAGGTGGTTTTACTAAACCATGGTTATCGCCTGATTCTACTCTTTTCAAAATCACCGGCTTAAATTTGACATGAGTGCTTATCATTAGCATGCATAGTTAAGTCCATTTATTGTCACTAAAAACCCGCGCGCTAAAAGTTAAGTCCGTTTAATCCATTCTAAAAACACTTCCTCCGTAAACGACATTTTAATTACCCATGTGTCGACTCTTACTTCCTTCAAAATCAGACACAACTGTGGTGATCAGATTAAGATTACCATGTCAAATTCAGAATGTACATAAACGAAGAATTAACAAGTTATAAATGGTCTTTCTAAGCAGGATTTTTAAACAGTTTCGAACCGCTTCATACTTCTCTTTATGCTTGTTCCTATCGTTTTGTTCTTAAGCCATTCTAAGAAAACTGCCTGACAAAATAAGTCACTTTTTCGCATGAAAAACGTGGCGGTCACTTGCAGATCGTATGCAAAAAATTAGCTGAAACGCTGTGTCAATTTTTCACAGCAGCTGGCCAGAATTTGTCCTTGTCCCTGTCCCTGTGTCCTTATACATAGGACAAGTATATATAAGATGGCTTTTAGCCCGGTTCATACTTGTTCTTAAGAACATAGGGCCAAGGACAAAGGCAAATTTCTATTAGCCATTATGACCGTTTGACAGAATTGTTTCGCCTATGTTTTGCATACCAGCTGGGCTTCAACATTACATCAAAATTTGGGTCATTTGGCCGGTAGTTTTTTTGGGAATTGCTTAAGGACAAAACGACAGGGACAAGGACAAGGACGAGTATGAACCGGGCTTTAGTCAGGCTAAAATTAATTCCTTTAATCCGGTAAAGGAATGGGCCCTAAGTTAGTACCTCACCTTAATGACACCATGTGCGCAAAAGGTTAGCTAAATGTCTGAGTTAGCAATATTCGTAGTATGTCATCTTGATACTTTGTAGTGGCACGAAGTTGTCTGAAAACCACCCCGGTTACCTTCTGTTGTGATTGTTTTCAAAACTAAATATAACTTTCAAGTGTCAGATCCCAGTCTAACAGTCGGACTTTGAAGTTAACATGTTGGATGCTTTTGTCGCCTAACACTGGCTGCGATTCATAGGGCCTATTCCTTTACCGGATTAAAGGGTTAATTATAATCGGACTAAACGGTTTAAAAATTAAGCTTAAAAATGCCATTCCAAAACCTCCGGATTAAACGGACTTAACTTTTAGCGCGCTGCTTTTTAATCAGACTAAACGGACTTAACTACGCACGCTAATGTTAAGAGTGCATGTTAAATACTTTTAGTCCAGTGGTAGTTTAGAGAATGGGTTTTGGGGGGCGGTAATTAGCCGCTGTTATTTTATAAAGTTTAGATAAATTAGGGATTTTTTAAACCGTTTAGTCCGTTTAGTCCGATTTGTCATTCCAAAACCTCGGACTAAAATAAGTCCAGTCCGTTTAATCCGGTAAAGGAATAGGCCCATAGAGTCAAGAGTACAAAATAGCTTCTCACTCTATATAGAAGAAGAGTGATACACTCTCCAGCCTGCCTGTTTCCTAGCACAGGCAGATGCGCTGGTCGTTTTCAGGCTACATGTTGACATTCTATGCAACATGTGGCTGACCAATCAGCGCGTAGATTCCCTGCGTAACACACTTTAGTATATAATCGCTGATGCGTTGATAAGCATTAAGATAGGGATAAAAGCTTAATAACTCATTATTTATTCATAGTCTGCTTGCAAAAATATTACAAAAGGTTTGCAAATACCTCTAGGGATATTTTGGCAAACTTTCAGCAAAATTGATTGAGAAACTTTTGAGATATAAACTTTTCTGAATTTCTTCAAAGTTTCTCAATCAATTTCGCTGAAAGTTTGCCAAAATATCCCCAAAGGTATTTGCAAACCTTTTTCAATGTTTTTACAAGCAGACTATGAATAAATAATGAGTTATTAATCTTTATTCCTATCCCGTTTTATGATTGGAGCACGTGCACAGGCGTCTGCCAATCGGAGAATAGAAGCTCGCTTCTGATTGGCCAGTCACATGTTGCATAGAATGTCAACATGTAGCCTGAAAACGACCAGCGCATCTGCCTGTGCTAGAACACAGGCAAGCTGGAGAGTGTCTCACTCTTCTTCTATATAGAGTGAGACGCTATTATGCACTCTCGATAGAGTGGAATGCATAAAGGCAGTCTTGCGTTAAAACCGATCTAAGGCGTTCTATTTCAGCAATTTAGAACAACGTAACGAGACATTCTTACATATATAGATTAGAACGTTTGCATTAGACTGTGTTTAGCAAGACTGAGCTAAGACTGCCTTTATATATGCATTCCACGGACAGAGTAGAGATTAGCTTTACGGCACCGAGACCGGGTCCTATGGAATCAGAGCAGGGCCGTTGAGCTCTCCTTCCTGCAAGGCTCAACACGTGTGATTGTGCATGTGCGTTTTTAAAAATACTCAAATATAGGCTTAGGTTAGGATTTAGGCTTAGGCTTTGGCTCAGGTTTACATTGTCACACGGTTAGACTCAGTTTGGGTTTACGCTGAGGCTTAGGCTTAGTTTTATAGTTTTGAAACTTATATGTTTATTTGATGAGCCTTGCAGGAAGGAAAGTCACGAAAAAACCCGGCCCTGAGCTCTAGCACAGAGCGCTTTCAAAGAGTGGCGTAGCCAGGCAAAAATTTCAGGGAAAATGACTTTTCGATTTTTAGAAATGTGTTAAAGTGGGCTTACTTTCAATTTTAACGTAGACACAAACTAAAGTTTGACTAAAGTATATGTACCTACATGCTGAACACTGGGACAAAACAAAACGTGTGATTTTATTTCGATTCATATTGAAACAAAACAGGAAAAGAACAAATTTCAGTCATCAAGAGTACAGCAAGTACATAGTCAATAAAATCACATAACCTATTCTATCTCAGTGTTGAGCATTTTTGCTCAGAGTTTAGCAAATGCCATATTTCATCAAAAAAATGCCATGTTTTGACCGAAAGTAAGGTTGGAGCTCAAAGCAGAGATTTTCTTAAAGAAATGAGGGTACTGTTTTACTATCCAAATTAAAAAAAAACAATAGTAAAAATGACTAATAAGCTTTGATTGACTGAAAATGTGAACAAAAATTAGATGCTCCACTTAATTTTTTAGTGACATGGCTTCTGCGACTACTTGCTGTACTCTTGATAGTCAAAATCTATTCTTTTCCCAACGAAATCACATGTTTCGTTTTCTCAAGTGTTGCAACTATTTTTTTACGCGGCCCCCTCAGGGGCCGCGTATATACTATATTCAGATTTTCTAAATCCTGTGTAATTTCTGGTAGGTTGATTTTCCTGCGTTAAATTACACTGGTTAGGTAGGTAGGTCGCTCTCACAGTCTCACTGTACAAATGCAATCTCGAAAGACAGAAAGCAGGACTCCGCGAAATCAAAACAGTCAGCCCGGGGTGATTCGAACCACCAACCTTCTGATTCAAAATCAGATGCTCAGTAGATACAAGACGATCTACCATCTGAGCCAACCGGGCTTAAAATTCACTTTAAAAGTGTTGGTATTGCGGCAGTTGAAGATGCCTTACGTAAAGCCTGCGTACTTATTTTCATTATTATTACTCTATAATATATAATATTAATTGATTATTCACGTTTTTGATTGCACATTGCAATAAACTATTGTTTACCTACGTACATTTTACATGTTGGTTTTTGGGGGGGGGGTTTTTGGGGCGGTGGGGGGGCGGCCCTTTTGTTTTTGCGAATCGACTGTCCCTTTGCTGGAGTTATAATAAAATTTAATCCTAAAATAGTGATTAACAGTTTTACTCACATCACAAGTCGCAACCTATCAGTCAATCTGAATATCGACGGTAAAATTAAACCTTTTTTTTAAAATTACGGCAGGCTTCACAGGCTTTTTCCTGTGAAGTATTGACGCTCCGGCGCCATAAAGTGATAATAATTTTTCACTCAGTACTCACTACTCAGTCAGCAAACTAGTAAACGGGTTTGCTGGTTTTGATAAGTAGTTACAGTTCATCAGTAATCAGTAAGGTTTTGGAGCAACTCAGCAGTACATGTGTACAAAAAGAAGGATTTAAAAATCAGTTAATCTACAAATAATGGCCGCGTTTAATATTTCCTTTGGAATATTGACACTCAGGACTCACAATATAACCACTTCTTACTCAGCAGAAGAGCTTGTTGTGAGACTTTAGTCTGACCAAAAATTGTTAAACCTTGAGACGAAGAAACAGGTGACTTGGTTTTTGTTGACTATTCGCTCTATAGGACTAATTGCTGCTTGCAATTCGTTCGTTACATAAAAGTCGGGTTTCTTTTTGTCTCAAGGTCCAGCATTTTTGGGTAGACTATCGTTTTGGTTTTTTTTTGACCCCAATTCTTTATGTTTTGTCTTGCCTTTTTCTTATTTCTGCGCAAGACATAAGAAATTGTGAAATTGCTAAATCTTCTTGGTTAATGGCGAATCAGGTTTAGTAAATCAAAATAGTCCCTTTTACATCTGATTTTGACATGCTAATCACGATATTTTGAATCTTAAAATCACCATTGTGTCTGATTTTGAAGGTAAATAAGAATTGACAGATACATATGTAATTTCAAAGTAATATATATCTAATATAAGGCCATAACTCTCAAGTGTCAATTGCAGGCATATATGTAAGGTGTTTGCAAGTTGTAAGAGTTATTTAAGAAATAAAATAGTATAGGTATATAAGGAAGAAATTTGAATTCATTTGAGTTGTAAAGATTGTTTATAATATTATGGTTGACTAATTAAAAAGTAGATGCGTATCTGTCAGTTTCAGATGTTTTTTCTTTTGTATATACACATTTTCTTACAGACTTAGTGTAAGTGAACTGTACTTTTATACTTTCACAGATTATTTGTTGTTTGGTTGTCAGAAAAATAGCAAATAGATAACGTCAGTTAAATTATGTTAAGAGTTTCATATATGAAGAAATGTACTTATCGAAATATTTTGCTAACAAATACCCAGGTTGAACTAGTACATTCCATTGTGACCAAATTTGGTGGAAATCTGAACCCTACAAACTTGCAATTGTAGGTTGCGGTTTCTGAGCATTTTTTCCTAATCGCCCTTCTTGTATTATTTGAAAAATATCACAAACCCCTTAGGCTCGATTCATACTTTCAGCCGTATGTCCGTTCAGCCGCCAAAATTTCGAAATAATTACGCCACCATAGTGTTTAAGATCAGGGCCCGATTTATCGAAACAAAATGTTGGTCGTTGAAAATGTTCGTCGTTGAAAAAGCAAATGTTCGTCTATTGAAAAACAAATGTTCATCGTTTAAAAAAAATGTTCGTTGTTGAAAGTTCTTCGTTGAAATTGTTCGTCGTTGAAAAATTTTTCAACGACGAGCTTTGGTTTTTTAGAACATTATTATGTTCTAAAAGACAAAAGCTCGTCGTTGAAAAATTTTTCAACGACGAACATTTAATGTTCTAAAAAACCAAAGCTCGTCGTTGTAAAATTTTTCAACGACGAACATTTGTTTTTCAGCGACGAACATTTGTTTTTCAACGACGAACCTGTTGTTTTTCAACGACGAACATTTGTCCTATGATTACGTGTTATGTTCGTCGTTGAAAATGTTTCGATCAATCCAAAATTTTCAACGACGAACATTTTCAACGACGACCATTTTCAACGACGAACATTTTGCTTCGATAAATCGGGCCCAGATTGTGGTTGTGGCGTGATTATTTCGTAATTTTTCCGGCTGAAAGGAGGACGGACATACGGCTGTAAGTATGAGACGAGTAACGACCCTAAGACACAATGGTTGGGATTCACTAATGCCGTTTAACTTTAGACTCGGTCTAAAACGTTCTTTTCGAATGAAATTGAACATGGTTAAACGAAACATGTGTATTTCATGCGATCACGTGTTTGACAAAGACTGGTTTCAAGTTGAGCGCGCTTTGTGAATTGCAGTCGACAGTTGGATTCACAAAGGGCGTTTAACTGAAGCCAGTCAATGTCAAACAGGTAGCATTCATTGGTCAGACTTTGTGCTTAATAATATCTAAAAATGGCACTTTTTGAAAAATTATGCAAAACGTAGGGTATATATTTTAGTCAAACATGGGGAGGGAAGTCAGAATTTATTCAGTTCAGAAATGTTATAAGCATTCGAAAATTTATTTTTAACTTTTAAATTTTATTCTCAATTCGGAAATGTACCGACCTGAGGGTCTCGTATAGGCCTACGCAACTCTAGATGAGTGGAAATATGCTCGTCTCTGATTGGCTGGCTGAAGTCAACAAAACTTTTGAACTACACTGATATCAAGCCAAGAATCTATCTCGTCTAGATTAAATTTTCCTGCCGTTTTGTGCTCTGAAAGTCAGGTAAAACGCAGTTTGAGTCGGCCTCTGATTTTTAGCCATTCTACATCTTATTTGAGGCGTTTTTTGTTTTTTTTGTGTGACGCATGTTTGTGTGTAATGTAGTTGAGATAATTTAATGAAGATACCCACTAGGTTTGTCTCGTAGGAAAAGGCATTTTTATGTTAGGTGAAGTCGGGTCTATCTGTGATTTCATACTTGTAAGGGTAGATAATAGTTATGTACATCCGTATGTCTGTTCTGCTCACAAAATTACGCTACCTGCTGATTTTATGCATTATTGGTACATATGTACCTACATAGACTTTTCCGTAGTTTGAAGGCAGAACGAACAAACGGCTGTAAGTATAAATCGATGTTGAAAATATAATATGTATGTTGGAGCAAAGCAATACGTTTCCCAATTTCGAAAGAGTCAAAGCAATGAAGACCCCTTGAATCGAACCCGGGCTGCTTGCGTCGACGTCGAGAATGCTAACCAATGCTTGAGTCTCGTAGGCCCCACTTATTTCTCATTTACAGCATATACGGGTTACTCGGAGTAATTTTTGACCTGTATTTTTAGTTCAATTATTTATTGGCCAAATTTTTCATTAGTGTGTGGGTTACATTTTTTGTACGTAGGTCAGGATAAGGATAGATTAATACATTTTTTGTATCTTAACAGTCAATAAATAAAATATTGACTGTAACGATTGGATTTGCTTATTTGAATCTGTGGGTACTTAAAGAAAGGTTTTGGCTCAGCCTGTGCCTGAGTCAAACAAGCACGTTTTGCGAGTAGGGTTCAGTTAATTTTGAGAGATTGCTTTGCGACATGCTTGTTTTTACTGCTGAGGATATTCTTCGAATATAAAACGCGGGACCAAATACTTTAATTTTATACTTTTTTAACTAAGCGTGACTAAGTTTTATTCTTAATTTCTAGCAAGGTCAGCACTAACGGTTAAAAAGCGTCAGTTTAACATGATTATACCTACGGAAGCTACAGTTTGCGTCACAAACATTCAACTACTTGGCGTGGGACCTTCACTTTCAATTTTTTTTAGCATTTATGGGTCTCCCTCATCTTAATACACTATTAGTAGCGTAACTATTTCGTAATTTTGCCGGCAGAACGAACATACGGCTGTAGGTATGAATCGACTCTTTTATTGTGAAAAATTTTGTTCCGTAGGTAAAGTATGGAGATTAAACGTTTATGGACAAGCGAATTGTTTTTTGCGGATAAGCGAATTGTTTTTTGCGGAAGTGAGAATTAGCTCAGGTCATGCGCTAATATGGGCATCTTCTTATTATACCCGACTAGGATACTGATGTGAAGGGGTTCTTTTTTAAGTACATAACTTGTTCGGCGGCTTTCCCAGAAGTACTGACACGTTCTGAACGGCAGAATTTGACATGATTAAGTTATTAAATTATCAAAAGTCGGCATCTAGACCGTCTTTTCTGGCACTTATATGGGATTTCTTGAAATATGCCTCTTGACTTTGCTCTAGCATTCCGAGCGTATAAATTGTGTTTACGAATAGATTTTGATTTAGGGTTCCAGGAATTTACCCCTTATTTTCAGAACCATACATAGATTGCATATAGTTCTTATGTACTTGCGTTGTTTTTATTTCTGTTTAATCAGGACTTTTGCGTTTGTTGTTAATATATACCTGTTTTAACTCACATTTTTTTATATATGCTAAAAGACAATAAGATACCAGTAGGCTATGCATACAGACAATCTTATCTCATGCATGTTATATTTTAAAACTGAAATCTTTTAATAATTCATTTGTGGACTTTTCATTTTCTAATGAAACACGCTTACTAACTTTAATGACAAATACACAAATACAAAGTTCGATTAATTCCTATTTAGGCTCGATTCATACTCACAGCCGTATGTCTGTTCCGCCAGTAAAATTACGAAATAGTCACGCCACGAAATAGTCAAATAGAAATAGTGTATTGATCATCACCTGTGATATGATTAGTTATTTTGCGAGCTGAACGGACATGCGTCTGTATGTAAGTATGAATCGACACTAAGGCCCGGTTCCCACTAGCCAAGAATAAGAAATAAAAAAATAAGAAATAGAAATAAGAAATAATGAACTGAATTAAGAAATATTTACTTGAAATAAGATATAGAAAATAAGAAATAAGCACTGATGGGTTCACATTGCAGAAATAAGAAATAAGTCCTACCAGTCAGATTTCTAGCTGCTATTTGATTGGATGAAGCAAAATTTGAGCGGTAATTTGAATTTTTTGGACCTAAATCTACCGTAATGCCTTGTGATTTAGCACAGGTCAAGCCAGACTTATTTGAATTATAATAAACTTTTATAAAAAGGGGCCAATTACGTAAAGTTCTGGATTTTAATTCAAGTTTTAAGCACCATGTATGAGGAGGATGATTGTGGGCTGCTGTGGGCTACCTAAATTGTTTTCAAAATGTATATTATCGAAAATCCCTACAAGAAAATATATACGAATAAATACCTTTGTTGTTCAAAACAAAAAAGCAAACAGCGTTATACACGTAAAATGTCTAGCATACCCATACTTAGTACAAAGAACACATAAGTACGCACTATGCAGCCGTCTGTTCAGCAGAAACATGTCCGTACGCAGCTATATTTGAATCGCCCAATCAAAATGAAGGAGGCCGTGGCTTAGCTTGGCGCGCTCCAGCAACCGCTTTTGATTGGCTAAATCCTTATTTCTTATTTCTTAAGTTAAAATAAATTTAACTTCTCATTTTAGAAATAAGGTTTGTTATTTCTGAAATAGCAAAAGCTTATTTTAGCTTTTTTAGTATTTCCACAGTGGGAACGCCCTTTATTTCTGAAATAAGCCCTTAATTCTTATTTCTAGTTTGTTATTTCTTATTTCTGCCAAGTGGGAACCGGCCCTAAGACGTCTAAAGGAACTATCCGTGGATTTCATTGTCATTTAAGCATCCAACATGAGATAACAGTAAGAAAAATGATGGCTTAATGTGAATATAGTCTATTTCATACATGCCCGTAAGGGTTACTGTTTGTCCCCTAGCAAAAATTTTGAGCAGCTGTGGCATAAAAATTAGTAGCCATATATACATATACCAAGAAAAAGTAGGGTGCAAATGTAACTAGTTCTGTTCGATGTTTATGAAAGTTTTATTTATTATTATTATTTGTTGTTATTTTATTATTTATTTATTATT
Organism: Trissonchulus sp. WLG1_4; assembly: GCA_030248245.1. Classification (NCBI taxonomy): domain Eukaryota; kingdom Metazoa; phylum Nematoda; class Enoplea; order Enoplida; family Ironidae; genus Trissonchulus; species Trissonchulus sp. WLG1_4. Next base: position 32,496 of record JASANF010014629.1, on the reverse strand, counting down.
TATAGGTACTTAATGTTTATTGCTGTTTTCATGTAAGTATCATACGTCCAGATTTTTGTGAATGAGTCCGTACAAATCTCGTTAAAGAGACAAAAAACCTCAGCGGTTGAAAAACCTTGAGCTTATTGTCTTTGTCTAAGCCTGAAACTAAACCTAAGCCTAGGCCTGAAACAAAAATTCAGTCCTCAAACCCCTATCTTTAACACATGCTTGTTCAAGAGAAATATATCAGTTACAGTTCCAAACTTGCTAACTGACATTTCCATACGGACGCGGACAAGTATGAACTAAGTATAATTCGACCTTCTGGCTGATTTAAGTGGCCCTGCAGCTCCGCCTACAGCTCGTAACTGATTGGCTGAATCCTTAAACCATAAACCAAAAAGTTGAAATTTTTCAACATCGTTAAACCTGCTAAACCTTAAACCTTAAACCTTAAAACTTAAACCTACCAGTGCGAATGTTCACTATGCTCAAAGCATGTTCTACGCTAAACCTTAAACCTTAAACCTTAAACCTGCAGTGGGAAGCGGGCATTAATCGGTTTAGCCAAGATTGAGATTAATATAATGTGCCAATTTGTAATCCACTCTTGAAAATAAACCTGAACTTGTCACTTTCATCAGATTTCGACATCGATATTTCGCGAACGTGCGCTAAACATATGATTAGTTTGAGGAACTTAAGCAGTCGTTTTAATTGCTACTAAATTCTTGGCTGTATTCCAAGATCGGCTTTTATACTGTTTTGATGTAACTTAACAAAGAATTTTCATTTCTACCATTATGTATGTTTGTGTATAGGTTTGCAGTCTGACAAAACATAGTTGCACTACTTGAGAAAACGAAGCATATGATTTCGTTACGAAAAGAATAGATTTTGACTATCAAGAGTATATGTATTTGGCAAGTAGTCGCAGAAGTCATGCCACTAAAATAACTGGCGCATTTAGTTTTTGTGAGACTTTCGTTTGTATGTAGGTATGAATAAACTTTGGGTCCGAATTTCGGGGGTGGTGGGATGCGTTGTTAACCAAATTTGTCACCTAATAATTTTTTCCTAGAGGTATATAGTAATAAAATCACTTTTTAATGGGTAGAATTCACAAAAGGTGTTTAGCTTTAAACTTGATCTAAAACTTTCATTTGAAACGAGAGTTCGACCTAGGATGGGTTCATGTATGTATATCAGTCGGAGTGCTTATTCCGTATTTTTCGAAATTTTAAATGGGCTTGAATTTACAAAAACGCAAATTGTACCAATTTTGGGCTAAGAATGAAATATTTTAACAAAAAAATGCCAAAATGTACCAATTTTTCTCTGAAAAAAGGGATTTTTTAGCAAAATTTTGATAATCCTCGCAATTTTTGACGCATTTGACATCCATCCATCTAGCGCAAATTTTGAGTTTTCGAGGACCATTTTTAGCACCAAAAATAAGTCTTGTCCTGATAAGTCAATTCGGTGAGCTAGTTTGTCCCTGAGTCTGATTTTTGTGTGTGTGTGGGGGGGGGGGGTATTTTTTAGGTGTTTGTTCTACATAGCGTAGCTGCTAAATCACATTTTTGTTTTCTCTCAGTGTTAAACAAGTTTTTAGTTTAGCTCAATCTGTAACTTTATTTTTGGTGAATACTGTTATAATTAATAATAATTTTGTCAAATCATTTTTGTCATTTATGTAATAAAAAATAATTGACAATTTTAAATTTCAGATTCCTTTCCTGCTTAATTCGTTCGAAATTTCGTGCTATTCAAATGATCTCCCGAATAAAGTATTTCTTAATTGATCATGTCTCTTGACAGGATCTCAGATTACGTCATAATCGATGACTTTGCCAATACTTCGATCCAAATCGATTTCAATGGCACTTTCGGGAACAACTTTACTACCCCACCTGTTCAGGGCTATACCACGGCCGCTATTGTTATTGTTAGCATTATTATCTTTATCATTAGCTTGGTTACTGTTTTGGGTAACCTTATGGTGATTTTCTCGTTCTATATCGATAAAACGATACGGCAATCGAGTAACTACTTTATTCTGTCTCTAGCTGTTTCCGATTTTATTATCGGTTTAGAGGGATTTCCATTTTATACTGTTTATGTACTGCGAAATTATAACTGGCCCTTGGGCTGGTTTATATGCGATTTTTGGCTATCAATCGATTACACCGTATGCTTGGCATCGATTTATACCGTACTATTGATCACTATAGATCGGTTTTGCTCGGTTACTATTCCTGCAACGTATCGCAACTGGCGTAGTAAGCGGAAAATACAGCTTTTGATCGACATAACTTGGTTTGTACCGACTCTGCTGTTTTTTGTCTCGATTTTTGGCTGGCCCTATTTCACGGGGGGTCGAAGTATACCCGACAGCACCTGTGAAGTTCAGTTTATGGGAAATCCTTACTTTAATATGGGAATGTATATCGGTTATTACTGGAGCACCCTTATTGTCATGGTAATCCTTTACAGCGGCATTTACCATGCAGCCTGGAACCTGCAAAGAAAGTCGAGAGAAAAGCTAAAACGAGTGGCCTTGATTCAAACTATGGCTCGGGGCGCGGTAGAACAACTCGAGCTAGCGAGCGGAAGCAAAATCGCTTCGGGTGGTCGAGCTAACGCCGGTATGACAGCGGCTGATTGCAGTAGCTTGTTGATCACAGAAGATCCGGACCGATCTAGCGATGAGCTTGACTCCGATAATGCGCCCAAAACCGTGCAACCGGTGCAAAAAGCCAATCCGGCCGAAAAGTTGCCGAAAAAACGTAGCGTGCTTTCGGAAACCTCACGAGCGCACTTGCAAACGATACGAGATCGATTCGGAAGCAAGATTATCCGGCGGAAATCGAGGCTTTCGCCGGTGACCGGAAATTGCACTCCGATTCAAACCGGAAAACGACCCTCGGCACCGAGTATAATGCCGGGTCGAAAAAGCGTCGCTCCCGCGATTGAATCGACCATCAAGGAATCGTCTACTTTGGTCGGGGAGTCCGGAGTATACATGGGACCCATTTCTACCGACCGTAAATCTAGCGGCGTTGCTGAGGCTACCACTCCCTACAAAAGCGCCCGGGAAAATTTTGCAGCTATTGTAGAACCATTTGAACGGTCAAGCGGGACTTTTGTAGAAACGCCTCGACAAAGTTCCATTTCGCTTCCGGGAGCTTCCGGACAATTTCAAACGGCAATCGAAGCAAGCGTAAGTACGGAGGCCGAAAACGATCCCTCTCGCGAAGCGGATTTAGTCCAGTTAGACGATACTCCTTCGACTAGCTTCGATCCGCATCAAATTAGCCCCGAACTAGGACGGAGAATTAAATTTATCGACCGTGATAGTATTGGAGACAGCGGAAGTGCAAAAATGGCATCTTCTTTGTCTTCAAGCTCGATTGTGCACCAGAATTTGTTTCCCCAGAATTCTTTCCCTTCCTTCGTTTTTGACGATGCAAGCCATATTTCGGAGAGCAGCTATATTACGGCTCTTGAAAATATGGCAGAAGCTGTAAATCAATGTGCTTCCGAAAATACAAGTCCAGCTCCGAAAAAACCCTTTCATTATCGATCATTGAAAGGATCGAAAACGTCAGGATCGTTCAAATTGAGCGCTCTAAAATCTCCAAGTAATCGACAAAATTCTCTCGATAGCAAATTGAAAACCTTAGCCCATGATAATGTCTGTTGTCATCCAGATATTATTCCGGAGGCTGAAATTTGTGTCGACGACTCGATACAAAATGTCGAAGCTCCGTTAATTAGTTCCGAAAGCTCAATAGTGGTGCTAAGCCGAGATGATACGCCAAAAAGTCGCCGAAATAGTTCTGCGAAAAGTCGTTCTACGAAAGCTAGCGCCAAATCGAATCTAGCCGGCCAATTTAGTTTGCAAAAATCCCTGCTTCTACCTGAAAACAACAACGATTCAAATGCAATTCCGAAATCGACGGCTATTCGGACACAATCTTCCCCATACTCCTCAGGAGCTACTTTGGATGGCGATTTGATGCAAAAATCCAGTCGGAATAATATCAATCGAAACGCTCTGGGATTTGAGGAAACTGCGAAACCCCAAAGTTTTCTGTCGAGACTGAAAAGCTTGTCCTTCCGACGTCCAAATAAATTATTACCGTCCTTAAATATCGAAGACGCCAAAAATCGAATTGTCAGCAAATCGAAACCCAAAAAATCGCGCTCTGAAAATCGAGCCCGCAAAGCGTTGCGTACGATTACAATAATTTTGGGTGCCTTTATTGTATTTTGGACGCCGTTTTACGTTTTGGCTACCATTTACGGATTTTGCCCCGAGTGTGTACCGAATTGGCTTTTTGCGAGTAGCTATTACCTATGCTATTTAAACAGTACAATCAATCCTTTCTGCTATGCCTTAGCTAATGCTCAGTTCAAAAAGACATTTTTAAGAATTTTACATGGGGATTTTAGGCGTTCTTAAATTTGCGAAAAAATAAATCTTACAAAATTATTTTGCGTTTTGATAAACGCTGCCTACAGATTTAAAAATGTCCGTAATATGAGTTTATATATATATATATATATATATATATATATATATATATATATATATATATATATATATATATATATATATATATATATATATATATATATATATATATATATATATATATATATATATATATACTATATATATATATATATATATATATATATATATATATATATATATATATATATATATCTATTTGAAATTTGAATAATTCAGTCAGAATTAAGAATCAAGATTAATTTAGATTAATTTAGAATTAATCTATCAGATTAATTTAGTCAGAATCAAATTGTTATTATTATTATTAAGTATTCAACTATTTATTATTAAACCCTTAATTTGTATTAGGACAAGCTAAGCAAGCAAGTTTTTAAGTAATCGATTAGACGTAATTTGAATCTCCTGTTGCAATGTTTGTACCTAGGGTCTTATCCAAAATTGGATTTATTGGATTAGATTTAAATTTATTTCGTCCATAACGCAGCGTCACTTAAACGTAATTTACTGGAACTTTGTACATTACCGAGATATTCTATGTAAGCCATGTAGGGCAAAATTTCAGTCGGTTATTTTCATTTTGTGCTGTATTATTAGCAAAATTAATTTAAATCTAATCCGTTCAATCCAATTTTGGATAAGGCCCCTAGTTTTATTTTAAAAACAGTTTCATCCTTATTGAAACTAACGGCTGGGGATTAGTCGTGGTTTAAAGTGTACAGACAAAAATTACAAGTCTATAACTTGACTCCGGAATCAAGTAACAGGTCGCTTTGACTCTATGAGAAGTATGAAACTGTCGTAAGGGATGCTTAAAGGTCGATTCATACTTACAGCTGTATGTCCGTTTAGCCGGCAAAATCACCAATTAATCCCGCCATATTCTGATCTTTACATTATTGGTGGCGTGATTTTTCCGCATTTTTGCTGGCTGAACGGACATGCGGCTGTAAGTTTTATTTGACCCTTATACTACACAGCCGTGTGCCCGTTAGCCCGTTTGTCTCAAAAAATTACGCAAAAAAGATTAACACATCGAATTTAAGAATGGTTTTTGTAATGTTATTTTACCGGCAAAACGGACATGCGACTGTAAGTATGAATCGACCATCATTATTTAGTTTGTTTATGTAAACTTTGCTGTATCACTCTTAATTGCTATGCAGAATTTTGTTTCGTACGATCTCAATTAATATATGATTTTGCAGTTGTTTTGACTTTATATCAAACAGAAACTGAAAGAAAACACATAGTTTGACTTGGGAAAGAATTAAAGTCGTGTCGTAAACGTTCGCATACTTGCAGTAAAACATCAATACTTTCACACCGGCTTACACTAAATTAGAATAGTTCAAGAATAGAATAAGTCAAAAATAGCTGATCTTATTTAACGCTAAAGGCGTATGCATAGGTATATTCACTAAATTTGTTTTCACTGTTTTCTCGATAATGGGTACCCAATACCCATTAACTAATCACTATCAATTAAAAATAATTTTTAAATATTGAAGCTCGCGAATCAGGTTGGTGCAAACGGCCGTTAGATTTTTAAATTTTAATTAGTGAAAAATGAACCATGATTTAATTTATGGTACCGTTTCATTAACGAAATCTTCTTAGTAGCGGCCTTCGTAGGGGTGGGGGAGGGGGCGGGGGTGGAGCCTGGGGTATTTCTCTCACATCGCTCATTGAAGAAGTATCGTGAGCCGTAGTAGCCGATAGATCCGAATTTTCTTCCATTTCTTTGAGTCGACCGATTTCTCTCAGATTATTGATCCATAGATTTGCCCTATCCCGATAAAGGAAATCGCGTCGGTGTTTGGGGCTTTGTAGCACGCAGGCGTAAAGAGCGCTTCGGTTTAGGTTCATATCGTGACAGCGATGCCAGGTGTTGGTTGCAGCGTTGTAGTACTCAACCTGTGATATGGTTTGAGAACCGTTGAAACCACCGATGGTATAAATATAGTCGTCTAGTACCTAAAACATGAAAATTGGATATGCGTTTATGGAGGTTATATAATAAACTTAATGAGTGAAGTAGTGAAAATGTGAAGTACATATGTGAAAAAAATTTTCTTCTAGCCGCTGGACCTCAGGACTCATATAATATTCCTCATACAATCACGAAACCTTATTACACTATTAGTTGTCCGTCCAGTAGAAAGTAAGCGTCAAGACAGATGAGAGAGAGGACTAGGGGTCTTATCCAAAGTTGGATTTATCGGATTCGATTTAACTTTATTTCGTCAATAACGCAGCGCCAGTTAAACGTAATGTACTGAAACTTGGCACACACCGAGACGCTGTATGTGAGCCATGTGGGGCAAAATTTCAGCCGGCTATTTTCATTTTGTGTTGCGCTATTAGCAAAATTAGCTTAAATCTAATCCGTTAAATCCAATTTTGGATAAGGCCCTAGGACTACTAAAGTGTGACAGAAAGTGGGTCTGTAGAACTGTTTTTTACTAGAGTGAAAAACATGGTTTCAGTTACGTTTTTATATTTGCATATAATCATGAGCATTTTACGTAAGAGAGGTGGCGTGATTTTTATGACTATATATACTCGCTGTACTCATGGGGTGGATTTCACAAAGGTGGCTTTACTAAACCATTGGTTTTACGTACGTTTTGCATGATGTGCACATAATTGCATTACAAAATATCGCATTTTCTTAAACCATTGGTTTGGCTCAACTGAAATTTCAGCATAACAGAGCTGCGCTGCAGGTTTGAAATTTCAACTGAGATAAACCAATGGTTTAAAAAATCTACGAATTTCGTAGCGAATCAGACGTTATTTTGCAATGAAATTATGTGCGAATCATGCAAACCTTACGTAAATTTAGTAAAACTGCCTTTGTGAAATCCACCCTTGATGTTTGCAATTCGTTCTATTCGTAATGAACGTGTTTTTGTTACTATGTCCAGCATTTTTTGGTCAAGCCTTCCTTGGACAACACAGCATTTGATTGACTCAGCGCTACCATTTGAGCCACTGGCCAATTCTGAGCTATCCATAATCGTCTTGAGTACCTATCGGGCATATGTACATGTAATAAGGGAGGATAGTGTAGGGTGACCCCCTTCCAAAATCTAGGGCCGGGGGGAGGGTCCCGAAAATATAAGCATAAGTGGGAAGAAATGGTAGTTTTTTCAAAATGAAACAAAATTTAGTATTTTCGGTCGATCAGGGGGGAGGGTACCCAAAATTCGGGGGGAGATGCCCACCCTCAAAAACTGTGACCCCGTTAAAAGTATGCTAACACGCCTGTAATACAGTACCGATCAAAATTACTTGCTACAGATTCCAGAGTCAAAACGGAGCCGGAATAACTTGACTTCTATCTATATGTACTTAAACCTATCATATCATAAGTATAAACATATCTATATGTACTTTGACTCCAGAGTCAAGTGACTCCGACTCCACTGGTGACTTCTGACTCTGCAGCAAGTATATAATTCTGGCCGGTACTGTAGGTCCTTCACAGTAAGCTTACGTCCAGAGCGAAATTGCTCCTGGGACTGTTCATATCTGCCAACGGGTTCCATTGATTGATCGCTGGGTTGTATCTCTCGACCGATTTCAGTCGCTGCATACCGTTGAATCCCCCCACGGCGTACAACAGGCCTCGATAGGTCACCACTCCGATTCCACTTCGCCGACTTGTCATTGGGGCCAGCATCGACCAGCAATTGTTCTCCGCGTCGTAAACCTCTGCGGATGCCATGCCTGAAATCTGGTTAGGGTTTTAGGTTTAGGCAAATGAAGGGTGTGTTGTGGACTGGTGATTAAAGGTCGTGCATTTGCGGCCAAACCTTTAACACTAAAGTCTGCCAAATAATAGTTGCACCACTTGAGAAAACGAAACATGTGATTTCGTTGCGAAAAGAATATGTAGATTTTGACTATCAAGAGTACAGCAAGTAGTCGTAGAAGTCATGTCACTAAAATAATTATGGCGCAACTATTTTTTGTCAGACGTTTCCTTCGTCCTTTGGGACAAACCTTCGTGCTTTTTGGGTGACGTAAGTTCGTTATCAGTAACGAATTGGAAACTTTTTTGCAGTGTTTATACTGTACGTCTTTAATAGAAGTCTAGTGCGTCTAGTTTAGACTAGTTCGACAACATAGTGAAAATACAGCGCATTTGCATGTTAAAACTTGCAAACAATAAAGTGACTAATGATTGCGTCACTCACATTCATGCCCGTCAAACCCGCCACAAATATATATCTTCCCGTTGAGCACTGCAGCATGAGCATCGCTGCGTTGTGCGTGCATCGGAGCCACAAAGGACCACTGATTACTTGCGGGGTCATATCGCTCCACGCTGTTCATACGCACATGCCCATTGAAGCCCCCCATGGCGTATATATAGCCCCCCAGATAGGCCACACTGACGTAGCAGCGTCGACAATTCATGGGTGCTCGGTAGGACCAGAGCCTAGAACGCAGGTCGAAACAGCGAACTGAGTTGTAATGGTCCATTCCGTCGAAACCACCGATCACGTAGACTAGATGGTCGATTACGATGCAGCCGTGGTAGGCTCGCGGGCCTGAAAGATTGAGTATTTTGAGAGAAAGTTTTGGTTAGACTGAGTTTAATAGGTTGGTTAGACACTTAGATAGTAGGACAAAGTTTTTACTGGAATTGAAAACAGTGGTCATGCTTTAACTTTAACTTTGACCAAGAGTACATAATAGGAAGAGTATGACACTCTTCCTATTATGCCTACGGGCGTGCGTCCAATGCGCAGCGCGAAATAGCCCGTTTATGTACGGTTTTGAGGGGGGGGTACCCCCCCCTCAACTGAAGACCCCGTACTCAACTGAGGGGGGGGGGTACCCCCCCTCAACTCAGTACCCCGTCTTCAGTTGAGGGGGGGGTACCCCCCCCTCATTTCAAGACACTGACAAGGACTTTTGTTGATGTGCTGAACTGAGGGGGGGTACCCCCCCCCTCAACTGAAGACGGGGTACTGAACTGAGGGGGGGGTAGCGCAAAGACTTTGTCAGTGTCTTGAAATGAGGGGGGGTACCCCCCCCTCAACTGAAGACGGGGTGCTGAGTTGAGGGGGGGGTACCCCCCCCCCACAGTTGAGCACGGGGTATCGAACTGAGTAGGGGGTACCCCCCCCCGCCGTTGAGTACGGGGTCTTCAGTTGAGGGGGGGGGTACCCCCCCCTCAAAACCGTACATAAAAGGCCTATTTCGCGCTGCGCATTGGACGCGCGCTGCTAGGCATAATAGGAAGAGTGTCATACTCTTCCTATTATGTACTCTTGCTTTGACTAAAAATGACGTCTTACTTAACTGATAACTTTTCCTACAGTTGGTTTAGTCAACTCCTAAAGCTAAACTTAAGGCTTTTGAAATTCAACTTTCGTTTAACTTTTTTGCCCTGCAGTGGTTAGAATAATTTAGAATTACAAGACTATACCAACTCGGATGAACTGACCATTAGCTTGAACCGATTTAGCTTAGGCTTAATTTCCATAAATTGGTTCAAGTCCGTTTCATCAATGAAGATTAGCGCAGTTGGCGCTTAAGATTTAGTTGAAAGCTGAAGTTTACCATGCTATTTAGCTGCGATTTAACTAAATCCAGCTCAGGCTAAAGTTAATCCGATTTGGTGCAATTCAGCGGTTAACGGTTGAATTAATTTACGGTGTACTAGACAAAATCGGATTAACTTAACACGTTGCCGGTCTAGGACGTAAAAGTACGTCCTTTGTAATGTCACAACACATCCTGGACGTACTAATACGTCCAAAAATACGTGTAAGTTATATAAGTTCCTGAAGAAATAGGCTGAAATACAGCTCACAATCATGTATAAAATGACAAAACAAAGCGAAAAATTTCTTGGAAAACTGCTGAGGACAGACTGGGTATAAAGGTGACTGACAAAAAACATAATACGTAGTCCAAATGCAGCACAGCTAAGCGTTGCATCTTTAGTTTTATTCGCAATTGTGAGAAAGGAAATTATATATCAATTGCTAGTTGTTTTCCGTGTCGATAGCGGTTGTTGACAATTTTTTTAAAATTCTGAGTCGACAACATTTATCATATTGATTCACTATTTTCCACCTGTAGCAGTGATTAAATTGTATCAGTGGAGTCAAACGGTAAACACAGCATTGATTTGAACAGAACAGCACTAATGGCAGTGTTCTATTGGCCCAAATGTGTCAATTCCGTGGGCCGTAAAATGCAGATATAAAAGTCCCAAAGTGGGATATTAGTTATCTGATGGATGAACCTATCCTTGCTTTTGTTGGTTGTCAGGAGTTCCAAAACAGCTATTCTTGAAAATGCGAGACCTACATGACTTTTGCAGCAGCTGTTGCGTCATAGACTGTGCCCAAAGTTGGACGTAAAAATACGTCCTGACACTTTTCTTGAGGTGATGCCATAGTTTTAGCAACGTGGACGTATTTTTACGTCCTGAATATTATTGCATAAACGCATAGTTCACGTCAGTACGAACCGATCCATCTAAGCAGGACCACTAGGCGATGTTTCTAACCAAAGTTATAAAAATTACAAATAAAAAGAATACAAAATTTCAAAAAGACCGGCAACGTGTTAAGTCTGAGCTGGAGCTAACCTATAATTAAATCTATTCAGTTAAATCCCAGCTAAATTGCAGCCAAACTTCAGTTTTAAGCAGCAACTAAGCTAATATTCATTGTTGCAGCACACAAAACAGATTTAGGCTTAATTCATACTTAGCCGTATGTCCGTTCAGACGGCAGACATACGAAATTATCACGCTACAATTTATTCACTATCAGTGGCGTGGCATAATTCTGCCGGATGAACGGACATCCGGCTTACGGTATGAGTCGACCATTAAAGAATTTAAGCCTTCGCTAAATCGGTTTTAGCCAATCGTCAGTTAATCCGATTTGGTGCAGTCCACCGTTGGTTTCCCTACTTTTATCCTTCCTTACCAACCGGGTCCTCAAGATTGGACAACTTGGTCCATCTGTCCGCACGACAGTCGTAGCTTTCGATCGCCGCCGTGGGACTGCCGATACTCCAGCCTCCGATGGCCAGCAAAATATCGATACTGTAGCGGGGAATCAATAATCGAGTATTCTGCTGATACTCTGGAAAGGACTCGGGGAATTTGGCTAGGTCCACTCGCTCGTGAATTTTCAAGGTTTCAAGCATAAGGGGGGTGCATGATTCACAGTCCTGAAATAAAACGATTTTTAAATATGTATATGCAAGAGTCCATAATAACAAGAGTGTGACACTCTTGTGGACCCCAGCTTGGTTGCCGCGGACATGCTGCGACCATTATCTCCCGAAAAAGGCCACAACTGTGGGGGGGTACCCCCCTACACGAATGAAGGCACAGCCCTCAACTGTGGGGGGGGGACCCCCCCCCACAAATAAAGGCATAGGTCTCAAACGTGGGGGGGGACCCCCCACAAATGAGGGTATACCTACAAAAATAGGCGGAGTCGCCGTTTTAGCCAATCAGAACGCTCAGTGTGGACCAATAGCATTAAGGCTGCCCACCCGTGCCTGTTGTATTAGTTTGACTGCCCCAATGCTTGCTCTGCCGCTCTGCTGTCTAACTGCCGTTGCTCGGATGATGCTCCACGACGTTGCCCGTTGCCCGTTTGCCGCTCCATTGTCTGCTACCCCATTTTGCTGATTTTTTTTCAGGCCGTCTTTACTGTAAGTTTTAAATTTAACTCCATTACTAATTTCCCAGTTTCAATTGCCGAAAGGTTTTGAAATTTTGCTGCCTAAATGGCTGCAAAATTATACTTTTTTATGAAAAATTTTTTATGTTAAAAATGTGAATTATAAAAGTATATACGCTTTCGCTGGCGCGGGGGTGAATCTTTCACCCGGAAGATTTACCCCGAAGAGAAAGTCAGCCATAGTCAACACATGTTTTCCAATTATAACTAAACTATTGGAATTATGAAAAATGAGTCTCCTTGAGACAGAACAGTTTCAGTGTAAAGTAAGGCTAACTTTTTAAGTATGTGGCATTTTTACCGGCTAAATTTTAGTTCTGCTGCCACATAACGAAAACTATGCTTAATTATGAGAGAAAAATTCGGGATATTAAAGGGTTGACTTTTGTCCAATGTAACTTTTGGGAAAAATTATATTCTATGTTCCTATATAATACAACAAATACAACAACTTAGGGCCTATTCCTTTACCGGATTAAACGGACTGGACTTAATTTAGTCCGAGGTTTAGGAATGGCAAATCGGGTTAAACGGACTAAACGAGAACTAAATAAGTCAGCGGCTTAATTTTAGTCTGACCCCATTCCAAAACTACCACTGGACTAAACGGATTTAACATGCACGCTTAACATTAGCGTGCATAGTTAAGTCCGTTTAGTCCGATTAAAAAGCAGCGCGCTAAAAGTTAAGTTCGGAGGTTTTGGAATGGCATTTTTCAGCAAAATTTTCAAACCGTTTAGTCTGATTATAATTAACCCTTTAATCCGGTAAAGGAATGGGCCCTTGGTTGACTAATGTGTCAGTAAGCTGTTGTAAGGCGGTGCACCATTTGATGTGACGTTAAATTGGCAAAACTTAGTTTCATTCTCCCGGTCTCATTATTAATAATTCAGCCATTTATATTAACTCTATATTATGTACGTTTTAATTCCTCCCTTAAAATTTCGAGGGTCCGTTGGGGAGGGTCTGGAAAATCGGAGCATATCCCATTGTCTGCATGAGACAGTTTTATTAGGAATCCCAGCTAGTGGTCGTAGTAGCGAAAGCCAGAAAAATTTGGGGCACTTTTTGCCACAGCCGAAAAGTTTTTCTATTTTGGCAATCAGAGAGGGTTGGAGGGTTGAAGGAAAATGCCCGCAGTTTGAAAGGGCGGCCGACTCCCCAGAGGGAAGTGGATACCTTCCTACCCCGCCCCCCCCCTGTGTACATCTATGGTCAGTATGCAAATATGACTGAACGGGCGAAAGTATGAATTACCAGTCGTTTTACCGTTTACTTTGCCCAGACTCCGGGTATCAGTTTGCTCGTTCTCAGTATCCGTACAAAACTAGAAATCAAAAATTTTATCAAACTGCAGTCTTGAATAAAGAATGTGTAACGCCCGTCTTTGTTAGGGAATTGCGTGAATACCTTTTAAAAACAATTGTCAAACGGCAACAAAAAAGGTGCTTTAATTCGACAATTTTTGACGTAGTCATTTTGTCAAAATGTTGTTTGCTGAGCGTTTGTTACTAGGACTTATAAACTCAAAAGAATTTTGCATTAACTAGCATACTTCTTGACTTGTTGTAGCCTGACGAAGACTCATCAAGCCTGTCATCCGCATTATTCATTGATGAAGCGGAGCTATTGTTAGACAATGCGGACGCTCAGAGAACCAGTGCCCCTCCCCCGGCTCCTGCACCCGCTTTCCAGCCCCCCGTCTTCTCCTACCCGACTGCGGTCCCGTCCGCTTTCTTCAATCCCGTCCCAAAGCCCGGCACGCAAGGGCAGTATTACCCCCCGCCTTTCTATAACTATTATGGGCCGCCCATGACCCCACAAAGCTCTCAATGTGCGGACCTTACCCCCCTGCCCCTGCCGGACCTGGACCCCGCTAATCTAGACTTGTACTTACGGACGCCAAAAAGTCGTGGCGAAGAAAAAAAAAGAAGGAACGAAAAAAATAGACTGTTTGTAACTGTTTTTTTTGCGTTTTGCACAAAATAACACTCACACACACATCGAATGAAAAAATTTCGGTCTTTGACTACAAAAGCATATCAAAAATACCAAGATATTTCTTGTTAGTGTTTTCCTATAGAGCTTTTAGCGCCAATTTTGTTGAATCATTGAGTGGAATGCATAAAGGCAGTCTTAACGTTAAAACCAGTCTAAAGCGTTCTATGTCAGTAATATAGAACATCGTAACAAGAAATTCTACACGTATTACATAGGTTAAAATGTTGCCCTTAGACTGCGTTCAGCAAGACTGAGCTAAGACTACCTTTATGCATTCCACCGTATGTGTCTATTTAGTGCATACATATGTATTAAATTTGACAGAAGGTTTTGTTTTACATGTTTGACAGAAGGTTTTGTCATTGTAAATTGAAATATTTTATAAATTGTACATAATATGAAAGATCAGGTTTAGTAAATATAAAGTACTGGGATGAAACGTCTTACTACTTTTTGTGTTAGACCAGCTTTATGCATTTAATCCGTCCATATCGACGGTTAGCCCTTCACTTTTCTTTTCTGATTTCTTCAGATGCCTATTTATGGTTTCCCCCTCATAGTACTAAAACAATATGTATATGCATAGAACTAATTGCAATTTAGCTAGCTGTGTACTCATTCCGTAAACTTGTGTGAGTACGGTAGTGGCGCAAGTACGGTGGTTCGAAAAAGGTACGGTGGTTGTGAGTACGGTAGTTCGAAAAAGCGAAACGTGGGAGCAAACTGTAGTGCAAGACCAAGCCGAAACGCTATTGGTCAAAATCGAGCGTTCTGATTGGCTAAAAAGGCGACTCCGCCTATTTTTGTAGGTATACCCTCATTTGTGGGGGGGTTCCCCCCCACATTTGAGGGTATACCCTCGTTTGTGGGGGGGGGTCCCCCCCACATTTGAGGGTATACCCTCATTTGTGGGGGGGGGTCCCCCCCACGTTTGAGACCTATGGTCTGATTTGTGGGGGGGGGGTCCCCCCCACAATTGAGGGCTATGCCTTCACTCGTGTAGGGGGGTACCCCCCAACAGTTGTGGCCTTTTTCAGGAGATAATGGTCGCAGCATGTCCGCGCTGCTAGGCCACAAACGTGGCCAGTGTCACACTCTTCTCATTATGTACTCTTGGTATATGCAATGTACATGTAGTATTACATAACAAGGGTACATAATGCGAAGAATATGCACTCTTTGTATTAGTAAGTAAATATATCTTTATAATATATACACATATGTATATCCGTCGTAGTATTGTATTCAATGACTTAATTCGAAAAGAACGGTTTTTAGACCGAGTTTAAAGTTACACACCTGTGTGAATCCTAGCCACTGAGTCTGCGTTTATGCTTTCCACTAAGGAAACCCTTTCCTGCACGAAGGTTCAAAATTCTAAAGCGTAGACTTTGGCTGGGTTTTGATCTGTCACCACAGACGGAGCCTACGTCACAGGGACAGCTTTGTGGCAGGACTGTCACGCCTAGCCAATCGGCCACCGCCTCGCTCGTGAAGTAACTGATCCTGTGAAACATCGCGCAGACAGGTTTCACTAGTGTGAGTGCAATGTAACAACAGTATGCGAGAAAGGGTTCTATTCCTATGCATTCTACCCTATATAGAAATAACCAAACTAAACAAACCGTAACCAATGCGTTCTTGTAAATATGTTCAATGAAACTGTCTTTATGCATGATTCCGATTCGAACTGTTCGAATTAAAGTTGGCAGATGATCCCGACGCGTTTTCAGATCGTGGTGGATCCAGTTCAACACTGCTTGGAAAACCAATGTTTCGTCCGCTGCGTTTAGATAATCGTCTAAATCAGTATTAGATAATCGTCAAAATAAGTTGGATATCGTCTAAATAAGTATTAGATAATCGTCTAAACAAGTTAGCTAATTGTCTAAATAAGTTAGATAATTGTCTAAATAAGTTAGATAATCGTCTAAATTAGTATTAGATAATCGTCAAAAATAAGTATTAGATAATCGTCTAAATAAGACTTAGGGAATTAAATTTAAGCTTTTGCTTCATACTGCAGATCTGGTCTGAGTCGAACACTTGTTTGTATGAAATATACTATCGTATGAATGCACATATGTAGCATGTTTCATACCTATGGTCGATTTCTTTCGAATAGAACGTTTTAGACAGGGTCTAAAGTTGAACCCCTTTTGTGCATCCCAGTCCAATGGCGTCGTGTGCGTGCGTTCTGTATGTTTATTAAGGATTCAAGTGAGCGTTCAGTTTTAGTTCGTAAATAACGATCGATTAAAAATAACGTTATCGTAAATAACGATCGATCTATAATGACGACACCAAATCGAATTTACTCAAGTCTGAGCTGGATTTTGTTAAATTTCTACTAAATTGCATAGTAAGTAAACCTCAGGTTTCAACTAAATCTTAAGCGCCAACTGCACTAATCTTCATTGGTCCACTAATTTTCAACCCTCAAGTGAACCGATTTAAGGTATTTAAGCCTGAGCTAAATATGGTTTAAGCCAATTGTCAACTAATCCGATTTGGATGAGTCCCCAGCTTATATACTTAACAATCGTATGTAGTAGCATTATTAGCATCATTACATAACGAGTGTATATACGCACGCACCTTGTAAAAACGTGATCAGTTCATCTGGTGAAAGTTTCAGAAATGCGGTTCCATTCTTCCAGTTTGGAAAATTCCGCATAATGAAATCCCTGGTTTTGCCCCGTAGTGTCTCAAAACAGTGCCATCGCGAAAAAGTGAACATTTCAAAGCAATTTTCCAGACATAGATGTTCGGCCATGAATTTTTCGCACAGATCTACCAGCTGAACTATTAGAAACTGCAAAAACGATATCACAAAAGAAGACCATTTTATAACGGATAGCTTATAAGTTGGACTAAAATAGAATATTTTAGTTGCAGAAGTGTTATTTTATTTATGTTAGTTATTTTAGTTATATTATGCAGAATGTATGATCAAGAGAAGACATATTAATTGTAACAAGAGAAGCAATAAGATGTCTTACATAAAACGTCCTTCTCTCAGAATATACAGTACCGACCAAAATTACTTGTACAGACTCTGGAGTGGACGTGGAGTCGTAATCATTTGATTCTGGAATCCAACTTTATTATAGTAGTTAAAAAGATATATACTTTGATTCCGGAATCAAGTGACAATGACAGAATCAATGTAGCTCTACCTGCGTACCTAGACCTACCTACTGTATATCCCAACAGAAACAGCAGTTCAAACGTGTGAAGAACCCCAAATTGGATCTTTCATATTTGGACCCCCATACCTTATCGGCCGCAATAATGACATTCTGCACATTTTCAGGGGTCAGTTCGACGTGCTTTGTGTAGACGTAGTTGAGAATTTGCGTGAAAACGTCTGTGGAAACGTGACGCAGACGAATGCAGTTTTGCTTGGCCTCTACGAAATTGCCCGTAAACATGGCTCGGAAAAAGGCACTGCGACAGGACAAAATGGCTCGGTGGACCTGAAACATTAGTAAAACAGGGTTCGTGGTTCGTAGTAAAACGGTCACGAGTCTTGATCACATGTCGAGTACCGTTTAAAGTAAACCAAAGAGACTATATTTATCGTTTTACCCTGATCGGTTTTACCAACCGAAATCGTTAGTGTCAACGTTAAGTGCGGAACTTGACTTTTGAAAATTAGGTACGATATTTAACAAACAATGGAACAGCATTTATTGCGTTTAGTTAGATTAAAATTAGGTAAATAACTCCTGTAATCTTTTCAAGTATTTTTATTTTTTCATTTTTATTTTTTATTTCAGATGATGCAACGCACCGGAAACGAAGCTCCGTCGTCCATTTCCAAAACCACATCGGTCAACTGCCCCTTTTGTCTCATTTCCTCGAAAATGTTCATAGCTTGCGAGGACAGTCTCCGAATAGCATTGCTGCTGCCCCCCGAAAAACTGCCCCCCTCCCCCTGAGAAAGACCCCCAGGACCCCCATCGTCCCCCAGAGCTGCGAGCAGGGCCCCTGGGGCACCCGGTACCACCATAAATCCACACACGCGCTAAGTTCCAATCATGTTAGTCCATGCTGCGAACGAAATCAAGTTTAGTCGTTACTATTTCGATGAGCTGAGAGCTCTAGCTCTGGTTTGAGCTCAGTTGATCAGACCTCTTCTTCTATAAGAGTGAGACGCTATTATGTACTCTTGATCATACTAATGACATTTGTTAATTAAAGTTGTTTGTTTGGCCAAATTTGTTTGTGAAAGACACAAACTGTAGTTCATATTTGTCCGTGTCTGTGTCTCGATTTTTTCGTCAATGAATAGAGTATTACTTCTACAAAGCAAACTCTAGAGAGCATTTTTTTGCCCAATCACGGAAATACAGTTCCTTAGCCACTGCTGATGCTAAAGATAAGCCGCTAAGATTTTCAAACTTCTGAAACAGTTTAACAAGGTTCTTACGGACAAACGGACACAGTTACGGACAAGTATGAACCCAGGAGAAACTTAAACTAGCTTTTGTTTGCAATCAGTTAGTTTATGTACCGTGATGGCGTGAGGCAGTGTCTGGTTTTAATTAAACTCTATTCTCATTCTGAACTCAAAGCGGTTGTGAATTTTGGTCATTATCTGAGCCCTGGTTTAGGTCTAGCCGCTGCCTGGCGCCATCAGTGTACATAAACTGACCTGATCAAATATTGTCTCACTGTTATAATAACTGTGTTCTAGGGACCCACTAAAGTTTGTTTACTAATCATGCTGGCCATAAATTGTAGTCTAAATTTACGCTAAGTCTGGGAGAGGGTGAATGAAATTTCTGCCGTAATTTTCTTTGTGAAAAATTAGTATTTTTTGGAATGTACCTAAATGTAACTGAAAAATTTTCAGTTTTATTTACTTTTACAGAATTTTGAGCAAATATTACGTTGCAGCCATTTTCAGTTTGTTTACAGTCTAGGAAACTCTAGGGAACTCTAGAAAAATGAAAAAAGTTTTTTAGCAAAGGAATTGTCAATGAACCATTGTGATTTATCCATTTACTAGGCGTTATTAATAGAATATTTTTTATCAATTTATGTGAATATCTTACACGTATGTATATAGTTTTGATTCCTTGCTCTTTTTTACTGTGTATTTCTGCTCTGTATCTGTTTATTATATCCTGTATATTATTTATTGTATCCTGTATTTTTATTTATATGTGCCAATAAAGCCCTTTTTCATTCCATTTCACCTTTAGTGTGTATTGTGCAGATCGCCTCAATAGGTACAATTGTTACATTTGTAGCATGTGTAGATCTACAATTATTACATTTGTAGTATTTGTAGATCTACAATTAGTACATTTGTAGCATTTGTAGATCTGCAACTGTTACATTTGTAGCGCTTGTAGTTTGTAGATATACAATTGCTTCATCGTAGCATTTGTAAATCTGCAACAAATAATTTGAAGCAATTTGTATATCTACATATATACAACAATTGTTATATTTGTAGCATTTGCATATCTACAGTTATTATTGTAGATCTACAACAATTATTACATTTGTAGCATTTTAGGACTACAATTTTTACATTTGCAGCATTTCTACATCTGCAACTACAGCTACGCTCTTTTTTCAGTTGACATTTCTTTCGTTTTCTTTTTCGTTTTCGTTTTCGTTTTCCTTTCGTTTTCCTTCATTTTGGTTTTTCCTTTCGTTTTCGTTTTCTTTAGTTGTCAATTCTTGACAACTTGGCTAGATTAACTGGGAAATTTTATTAAAGCCGACAAAGGGATTCGTAGCAGCTGAGGTCAAGACATCTGCACCGTAAAAAATTATTATCTACATATTCACACATTTTTTACATTTTTCAGTGTTTTCAACTTTTTAATCTAGTTAAAATTTTTCTTTAGGTATGCATATTCTATATTGAGATTTTTTGAACATGTCCAATAATTAAATTTAAGCAATGAGGAAATAAACTTAACATTCAGTGCCCTCTTCGATGAAAATATTCGAATAAATTTGCAGCTAGACTCTGATACAACTGCTTATAATTTGTCTTTTGCTTGTCATTTTCGCAAAACTTTATTGCGCAAGCCGAAAAAGTTGGCTTCGCTTCATTTCATTTTCGTTTTCGTTTTCATTTTCGTTTTCTTTTCGTTTTCGTTCATTTTAGTGTCAACTGAAAAAAGAGCGTAGCTGTATTTTTACTTTTGTATAATACTATTCTATGTAGAAGTCCTCGCCCCAGCGACCGAAATTTCTAAGTGCTTAACTGACATTCTTATTGTTTGCATTATTTTGTTAAATTTTGTCAACTTCGACGCTTCATATTTTCTAAAAGTCGAAACTGAAATAATTATACAAATTTCCAGATTTGTTTGTTTTCTCTCCAAAAAGACCAAAAAGTTTTTATTCAAAACTGACCACTTTAGTAAAAGTTCTCGTTCTCACTCAAAAATAACGCTTTCGTTTTCATAATTTATTTTTGTGGGCGAATTTTGGTTGACCTTGGCGTGACAGTTTGAATGGCCAATAGTTTTAGATGCAAATTTTGAAGATTTCCATTTTGACAAAAAACTGGTAATGTCGATTTAAATTGAGAATCTGTCTTTGTTATCGACACATTGTCTGGGTTTTTTTTGACTCATTTCAGTTTTAGGTTCAAAGGAAATGTCTAAGTAGAACTCACGTTTACTTTGACGCTTTCTTTGAAACTAGAAATAGCTTTTTAAGCCAACATTATGCACAGATGTTGCTCTTAAAAAAATTAAAAAACTGACTTTTTCTTCAAGTTACGGTTATTTACATTTTCCTTTGAGAATGTCAATTTATGACTGAGAACGCTATTTGAATGAGAAAGTCTAATATGAGATGGGTTTTAGACCAATAGAGAAATCGGTAAAAATTTGGGTAAAAAAGCGTTTTGCATTTTTCAACAAATTTTTTTGAGAATTTTTGACATTCAAACTTTCTATTTTTAGTAGCATTTAGTGCTTAGGTCGTCTATTTTGTATCACAGAATCGCTCATCTTGTTTATAGTTTTATTTTATAACTTCTATCAAACTTTCAATTACATTTTTCAGTTTACAAGTTTCTAATTGGTTACTGATAACGGATCTTCGTTAATGAAGTCTGACCAAAAATTACTGAACACTGAGACGAAACAGATGGCTTAATTTTTGCAACTACTTGCTGCGCTCTTAATGACTGATATTAAAGTTCGATTAAAAATTGCTGGACCCTGAGAGAAAATGAAACACGTGATTTAATTTACGAAAAAACTAATTTCGGTTATGAAAATTACAGAAAAAAGGTACAAAAACCACGCCACCTGTTTTGTCTCGACCTTTTTGGCCAAACTTTATGTAGTTCTTTTTCGTAAAATGATAGGTTTCGTTTTTTCTGAAGGTCCATTAGTTTTATTGTCATTAGTAAAGGTCAAAACTTTTCCAAAAAGGTTGAAGTTTTGTCTAATTATGCAAACTATGTAGTACATCGCTTGAAGCAGGGTTGAGCTGAATGTACCATCGGTTTCAAGAACGAAGCTTCATCCAAAAGAACGAAAGTTTTTTATCAAAAACTGTCGAAATTTGTATTGTTTTGACGGTATTGTTATTCTTAGTAACAAGAGTACAAAATGGTACCTATGACAGTACCTATGACACTCTTCACATTGGCTAGCTTGGCAGCGCGATAGATGCGTTGCACCTTAAGCCCGGTTCATACTTGTCCTTGTCTTTGTCCCCAAGCAATTTCAAAAAATACCGGGCCAAATGAGCTAATTTGTTGCAAGAAAAAGGTTGAAGTCACTTCTAGACAGTATGCTACATAATAAAAATTAGCCGAAACGATTGCGTTATTTCTTCACAGCAGCTAACCCAAATTTGTCCTTGTCGCTGTCCCTTTTGTCCTTAAGGACAGTATGAACCGGGCTTTACGTATAGGCTTGTACGGCAATCGCTTTGTATGTCCGTTGTCCAGTCCTACACATGTAGTAGACCCTTCAGTGGGAGTTTAGGTTGCAAATTTGTTAGTGAGAGGTTGCTTAATTTCAAACATAAGGGCAACAAATTACTACTATGTACATCAGAAAAAGTGTTTTTGTTGTTGTAAAGTCAAAATCGTCAAAAAAGACCATTATTCTTTTATTTTGTCGAAGTAGCATTAGTCACACATTCGAATTTGAAGTCTTTGTGTTTCCTAATTTTATTTCTCATACATAGGTTGCAGGTATATCAGAAATTCCAATTCGAAATTATTTGACGGTTGTCATAGTGTGTTGGCTGATACGGTATTATTGAAATATTGTTTAGAATCTAAGATGCAACTTTACAACGTTTCATTTTCGCAAACTTCCTAAGATTGTGTTATGTGTTCCTTCTAGAGAAGGAACATTTGTTCTTACTTATGTACTTACATACTTTGTTTTATGGTTTAATTATGGAGTTCGAATAAAAATGATATTGATATGCTTTTTGATTGTTGGCGTACGCTATCCGGCTATTGTAGGTTAAATAAAAGTAACTACATATTTCTCGATTTCATATCACTTGTCAACTATATATAAGAGCAAGAGTACATAATAGGATTCTTTTTCTAGTATGCACTCGTGATAAGAGTTACGCTGAATCTGCGCGTTGATTGGCCATTTCACTTCACAGTACTATTCAGTAGTTGTTGTTTTGGGCAACAACTTAAACTTAAACTTTTGAACTTAAGAAGGCCAGTTTCTAATTCCGACGATGGGCAGGGTGCTGGAAATTGGATTAATATGTTTGTAGTTTTATTTTTTTGAAAAATTGTTAACTGTTCTGCCTCATGATGAGAAATAAATGAATTGAAAAGACATTAAAAATTATTTTAAAAAATTTTGAGGGCACATGGGGGCACACCGTCCTGGTCTTGTGCTATTAGAAATGGTCAAGTTGGCCAGCTGACTTGGCGAACTAGCCAACTTCAATGGCTAACTTGGCAACTTAGTTGGCAACTTAAAAATGGCTAACTTGGCCAAATTCAGTTGGCCAACTTGGCAACTTAGTTGGCCAAATCAACTTGGCCAACTTGGCCAAGTTAAGTTGGCCAACTCAACTTGGCCAACTTGGCCAACTTAGTTGGCCAACTCAACTTGGCCAACTTGGCCAACTTAAGTTGGCCAAATCAACTTGGCCAACTTGCAACTTGAACATCATACTTTCACTATTTGAAATAAAGTAAGTTCAAATCTCGAAGTTTACATTTTAGATTTTTCTTTTCAATAACTGACTAACTAACTTGAAAAAATTAACTAGAGGATTAGAACTTGACTTCATTTCAAATAGTAAAATATCGGATGTTAAGTTGGCCAAGTTGGCCAAGTTATTGGCCAACTTAAGTTGGCCAAGTTGAGTTGGCCAACTTAGTTGGCCAAGTTGGCCAAGTTGGCCAAGTTGGCAAGTTGAGTGGCCAACTTAGTGGCCAAGTTGGCCAAGTTGAGTGGCCAACTTAGTTGGCCAAGTTGGCCAAGTTGGTGGCCAACTTAAGTGGCCAAGTTGGCCAAGTTGAGTTGGCCAACTTAAGTTGGCCAAGTTGGCCAAGTTAAGTTGGCCAAGTTGGCCAAGTTGAGTTGGCCAACTTAAGTTGGCCAAGTTGGCCAAGTTGAGTTGGCCAAGTTGGCAAATTTGCAACAAAGTTAACAGTGTAGGACACTACACTTGGGCCCGACGATGCATCTGTCTTCACTCATCAATGGAAAACAGGAGAGTGGCTCGCTCTTCTTCAATACAAAGTGTGACACTACTGAAGCCCGGTTCATAGCCGCTTGAAGAGATTCGAAAACACACTTAAATTATAAATCAGTCTGTGATTTTGGCAGTTACATAGTTTGAACTTGCTGGAAACTATCTAAATTTATGTGCATACTCCATAGTGATGGTATCGGGATAAGGATAATAACAAATCAGATGACGACATCATTTAACTCTAAAGCCGTAAGTCAAAAAAGTATCCGTGTCACTGTAACCTGAACCGGTAAAACTTGGTACCGGTGTTATTTCTATTTCCAAAGGGAATTGAGTGGTGTCGTTGTCTTTGTAGGAAACGTGCGTCTGCCATATTGGGTGGAATTCTAGAAGGCTGATTAGCGACTGACTAACTTAATCATTCGCTAAACGCTCGCTAAACACCCTGACTATCATGATCAGTATTCTAGAAAATTTTCTATTTACGTACATTTGAGTGTGTGTGTTTTCATGCAATTTGGCTGGTCAGCCGATTTTCGTATTGAAAACGCTCTGAAACGAGTGATTAACTAATCAAGTGTTTAAACGCTGACTAAACGCTATTCTGGAAGACTGATTAGCCATTGATTATCTTTTAGTCAGTGATTATCTTTTAGCCAGTGATTTCAGCCAGCAAACTGCATATTAAATTGTTTATTTTTCTGAATAACTATTTAATAATTCTTACTCAATGACAGTATTTATTAATACTTCATTAATTAATAATTATGCGGGCATTAGAATAAACATGGGGTCCGACCGGACCAGCCGGGATGACCTGACCTTTTTAGGTATGTTTCACACAGGTGAGCTAACTATATCTGTGCGAATCCGCACAAGTGATAAAATAACCAATGCTGATTGCTGACATCAGCTAAAACCGGCTATTTCAGTCAAAACGCGTATCTAAAACGGCTATTGGCGGCAAAAGCTAAATCGCCTCCTTTAAGGGTTCTCCACTCGATTACGAAAATAGCAGTAGTGTTGTATAGCCAAGTTTCTTCAATCAAAGCGTGGCGATGTGGAAATGCTATAATAGCCACGGAAGCAAAAGCCGCGGCGAAACTGTGTAAGCGGAAATATGCTGAAAATTGTCACAGCTGTAACGGCTAATTTAGGCAAATTATTTTTTAATAATGGGCTATGAGTAGCTATAGCCAAATTGTGTTTTCACGAGGATTTAAAAACGCATACATGGATATTCCAGACTTTTGATCCTATGAGTGAAGGCAGTCTAGAAACAAATGGTGTGGTTTCGGACACCAAAAAACTAGACACGAAAATCGTGAAAAACATTAAAATTTAAATTTTAAAAAATATGTAATAAAGTAAATTTGAATTTTTTCAAGTCCTGAGGTCAACAGAAGTCCATTGGTACCAAAATTATGAAATCGGTCAGTAAATTCCATTTTCTGTGAACTAGACTTCACAAGGCTCGTCTAAGTTTCCAATGAAATTTCTCAGAAGATAAATGACTGATTAAGTTAAGCAGCTTCTAGAATCATGACTATCTTTCTCAACGTCTACAGAGTTTTGATTACGAATCTACACGCTGAAATAGGTGTCTGACGATTCTGACTGAAGATAATCACTCGAGAATGAAGAAAAGGATATCCATAACACTACTAACTTAACACCCTCTAAATCCACCCATTGTGTCTGCGTAATGAACGGATACGGCTGTTATGTAGTATGATTCGAGCCTAAACCGAACGCTGATCAGAAGATTTAGAAGATAACAAACTTATCTGCAGCATCGCGGATACCCAAAACAAGAACACTAGAATCACTTAACTTTTATTTTCTATTCATACAATAAACATTATTTCATACTTTTTCTTTTACTTTTCCCTGTCGTTTTGTCAGGAAGCATTTCCAAGAAAACTGCTTGGCCAAATGTGATATTGTTTTAGCCAATACAATCCGGTAAATTTTTTACAGCAACTGAGCTAATTTGGTCCTTGTCCCTGTCCCCATGCTTTAAGGACAAGTATGAACCGGGCTGCACTGTTCAGCGTGAAAAATTAAGAAAAAAGCCCACCATCCGTTATTCTAGTATGCATTAATGAGGCGTGATTTTTTTCATACTTCTGCCGGCTGACCGGACAAATGGTTGTAAAATTGCAAATATGTAGACAGGGAATGAAAATGAAGGTTGTAAAAATTAGCCAGCTTCTATGGTATGCAAAGCCATGAATTTTTAATCCTAAAATGCAGTCACAGTAGCAATTCAGAGACCACGTGCGTTGTACAGTAAAACAGTCTAATCACATGTGTGGGGTTATAGGCTGTCATATTGCCTTATGCCCTTAATAAATTCAATTTAATGACCCCTTCAATACTACACAGGTGAAGCTCAGGCTGTGGAATTTAAAAAGAGGGTCTTTCTCTCTATGTATATTAATTTTGTATTAATATAACTAATCATTGAAAAACTTAAAATTATAAAAATTGTATTATTTGTCTAAATATGGCGAATAAGTAGGATAAAATGTAAAACTATTAATCAATAATTAGTTATGCAATATGCATATGCATAATCCTATGCGTTATATCTATCCCCCTTTTTCCAAGTCTAATATATTGAATGACCAGAGACGATAGGTCACCATACGTTAATCGCATTTGGGTGGTATTTCGCGCACAAGGCGATATACGACCCTTATTTGGGTCGGTAGTATTAAATTTCATACTCAGATACTCTTCAGTGTATTGACGGTTTGTTTGGTACGCGTTTACAATTTTCCGTGGCGTTGTGGTAGTTTTTTTATATTTTACTAGGGATTGAGTTAATTATTTGCTTAAGGTGGCGCTCAGGGGAACCGACTTTGGCGTTTAATTTTTTTCAGCGACATTTTTGACCGTCTTGAAGGAAAGTTGTTCAAAATGAAAATAGCTTTCATTTGATGTGCATATTGCGATAAAAATTTTTTTTAAATTTTTTGGACAATTTTGTAGCCGTAACAAAAAAAATTTGTTTCCATGTAAAATGATTACTCATATCATTGAAATATGCGGTTTCTTTCTTTTAAATTGATATATTAAACTTAAGAATACGTTGAAGTTTTGCTGAGTTATTTGGCCGTGAAAATAGCAAATCCAAGATGAAAAACCTACAAAGCTGATAAATCTTCGAAAATGTCAAATTTTTGATTTAATTTCTTAAAAAATTGAGTATGGCTTTTTGTAACTTTTTCAACGGAAATATTCAGTCCTAGGAAAGGTATAATTTTTGCAAAAGTGAAACGTGTGGGCAAACCTTACATTTTTACGTAGCGAAATCGACTACTTTTTTTGAACCTGGGTCCCAGCTGCCGTTAGCGATTGAGTTGAAAATTTGCACAATGAAAGAAAGAATGTAAATGCAGACGTGAAAGTTTTTCGATTTTTAAATTTTGGCCCGCAGCACTTTTTGTAGTCGCTCAAACACGACTGATTTTTGAAAAATCGATTTTTTGCAAAATCAAAAATAAAAATGAAAAATCGAAGATCAATCTCGTCTAGATTTTTGAGAGATCTTTCTATTGATACCAAGATCATCAAAATCGGTTGACGTTTCGCTATGCTAGGTCAAAAACAAAATTAGTGTGAATGGGAACTTCGACATGGTCATAAAATTTGACACATTCACATTAAAGTGCTGACCTGTATTGTAAATAGGTTTTTTTGATGTCTCTTTGATATACAATTAGAGTGGTATCGCTATTTATTGCATGAGCTGAGCGCCAAACATGAGTTTTGTTGCTGAGCGCTACCTTAATTGATTATACATATGTTCAACTTCTTGTTCCTTCCTTGAAAAATCAAAATAAAAGCCATACATAGCACGCGCAGCATTTCCAAACATTACTGTCCGCGGTTACAGCATTTCTTTCCTTTTAAATTTCTGATATTTTAGGTATCTAATAATGATCTTAGGTATTTAGGTATTTTTGTATCTGATGATTGATTCTTGGCTTATCAGAGTAGGTTTAGCTTTAGTTAATCTGCTGGTGATTTGTCGATTTATAGGTACTTCAGTAAGACATTTGGACAAACGGACATAGGACACACGGATAAAAAAGCCCGCTTTGTCCGTTTTTTCAATTTACATGTTATAGGGCTAACGGAATTGGGACATACGGATGTACGGGAACACGAACAAATGTGCGATTTATACTTTTCACTTTTCAGCCGTACGTCCGTTTATCCGTATGCCCTAGAACTAGGGCAGAGTTGCGCTGAATTTAACTTTGCCGAAGCCGGACATACGGCCAAAGTGAAATTGTGCCGTTTTGAATTACGGATGAACGGACATACGGCTCAAGGGAAAACGGCTTTACACCTCCGAACGGACGAAAGTATCATTCGAACAGCCGTTCTGCTGTTAAGTTTGTCCGTACGTCCGTTCATCCGTTTGTCCGTTTGTCCCAACGTCCGTACAAAAGTGTGAATTGACCTTAATTTTACAGCCGATTTTTAAAATTATTTTTTATCTATATGTAATATAACGAATCAGTCAGAATTACTGATACCAAATTTGTTGACTTTTTGACCTTTTGTGTTGCTCATTCATTACTTAATGAGAGCAAAAAATGACTGTCATTGATTTTCAGTCACCCGTAAATATATACATTTTATAATTTAATAATTTATGAATTGATTTTCACACTTCATTGTCCAGATGAATTACTATCTGTCATGATTATGAATTCTTCTGTTTTACATAAATATGAATTTCAAAAAATCCAGGCAATTTTCAAACTTCAGTTTTCCAACGCATGTTTTCAATACAACCTTTTGACCGTACACGCAAACGGACTGCACATTAAAATTCCGGTAGGAAAATTAAAACCAAAATAGACAGGGTACAAACGGTAAAATCAGTGTCATCATTTTGCACAGTGTAAAGCCCCAGTGACATAGTGCTAAATATTTCTGCACATTAATCATTACATCACCTATGGCCGAATCTTAAATATTTCTCCGTTTTACTGTACTGTGCAGTAGATATGTTTGTAAGATACTTCAAAATGCAGCAAGAGTAAGTGTATCGACACTTTAGAGCAAGCATATTTACAAATAAATTATCATTTATTAATAGCAAGTGGTTTAGTTTTAAATAAAGTAATAGGCACTATTAATTAAGAAAAATTAAAAAAAGCGAAAGTTTGTACCAAAATTGGTAATGAAAATATAACTATTTTTGGCCCCTCTCAGTTTTTCACAGAAAGAAATAGTCGATCTGTGGTCAGCCACAAACTTTTTCAGTCTTTTCAATTCTAATTAGCAAAAGTTTGTCAAAGTTTCATATGCAGTCTGCACAAATTGAATGTCGGTATTGCGTTAACGCACGGTTGTCACCGTAAAGAAGTGTCAGTATGAAGTGCAAGTAAGAAATTTGTCACTTTTCACGGTTACTTTTCAGAAATGCTTGTATTTTTCATGTATTTTTGTGTAGTTTTTACAACAAACCATTTCATTCAAATTTGTTAAATTTGGTTATATTTTTGTGCATATTGTCAAACTTTTTTTATTTTTAAGATTATCTTATTTTTATCAGTATGAAATCCTGTTCAAGTTTCAGATTTCATTACCTTACCTTACCTTAGACTTCTGCTTATCCAAGTCTTGCTTGTTTATGCTAAGGCAAACTTGCTTCACTGGAAAAATATCGCTGTGCTTTCCTCATTCTACAGCTGGTGGTTCTCGCCAGTTAGGTTTCACTCTACTTTTGAAACCTACACATTTTTACTTTTGTATTCATGCCAATCCGTAGCCAATTTACACAATATTGCGTGACCGTGCATTGATTTTAGTTTTTAAATTCAATAATTCTAGAGATTTTTAAATGAATTTTGCTCTTATTATTATTTGTTAATGTCCGTTTCCGTAGCACTAATTCATTTGTACACGTAAAAGATATTCGGTAAGCTTAGCTATATACTGGCTTTCTGAATTACCAAAATTGACGAATTACCAAATCTCTTCGCTGGTTCGTTTCGTACGTCGTAAGTCCGTAACCTAACTTCAAATCAAAAATTACGTAACATTTTTTATTCAATTTTTGTAAAACTTTGCATTTATTGTTAACCAATGGATGCTAATTTTACAATGTGATGCTATATATATATATATATTGTGTTGGTCAAATGATCTTTTCCGATGAAATTGTTATTTGTGGTTTTGGACCTAAACCTTAGGTCATTATTTATGTGAATTTTTTGTTGCTGCAGGAGTGCCGGACCACTCTGTGAAGACCGCACTATGCTTCTTTTGAAGAAGAAATCGACGAATTTTCATTTGGTTCCTGCGTTGTCAGGAGAATAATTTTGAATGTTTTGGTCGTGAAAGGTATAGCACAGTTTCCTGAAGCCCTATTCACATCATCACATGCTGGAATTTTAGTGCGATTGATCTTGGACCGTGTTTGTGAAAGCGGGATAAAAAGCTGGACTTTTTAGCCTCAAGTCTGGCTTGAAAAAGCCGAGATGAAGTCTAGCTTTTCCGACCAAACTCGGTTTTTTCAAGCCCGGCTTTTTATCCGAGGCTTTTTTAGTTCATGGGAAAACAAATAAAGCATATAATTGTTGAGACCGGGATTATAATCCGCTTGGTTTTTATGAATATCACAAACCCGGCTTTTTATCCCAGTTTTTATGAATACCAGACCAGTAAGCTGGGATTAAATGAGTTTTATCGATATGTATATAATGCTCGCGGTCAAAATTTAGGGGCGGGGGGACTATCAAAGTTGGGGACCCTCCCTGATTGATTAAAAATACCATAACTTTGGCGAAATTTTGTAAAATATTTGTAAAGAAGAATTTGTAATTTTTACTCAATTTTTTTTCTTGACCAACCCCCGGCTCCTCGATTTTGGGGGACCCCCCATCATACGTGTATGATCAAGATGATAAGCCGATGTCATGGGAAAATCGCCACTATTCCGGGAAAATCCGCTCCCGGATACATTTTCCGGCATAATCCCCACGCCGGTCAAAATTTATCTGGAATTCTTACCCCCTTCCGGAAATCCCCCCCCGCTAGCTAAAGTTGTTTCCTCCTTTTTTACGAAGCGCCGATCCCCACGATAAAAAACGCTGCTGTTTGCACGTTTTTTAAATTTTCGCAATTTTTTTTAAATTTGGACTTTCTTCTGAAAGTATTTTTGAAAAAATGCTTTATATAATACGCGTAACTTAGTATTATGGCTTTAATCCTCTAACCCATAGAGTAAAATTCGAGCACTTTAACCGCAGCCAAATATATATACTTTTACACCAAACGATCTGTGAAATTTACTACCTGCCAGTCTGTCACATAATCTATATATATATATATATATATATTAACGGTTGGTTTTAAATGGTTTTAACCCATTTGATTCAGGAAATGAGCACGCCGTTAGCCAATTCTGAGAACAATCAAGATGCAGTGCCGGACGAAGCTTTACGTGGCTCCCAACGTCAGCGGCGTTTGCAAAAGTTGCTGGTGAAAAAATTGGAAAACCAAATTGAGATTCAGCTGCTCATGCTGATGCTTACGACCATATGACTGCTTTTCTGTCGCTTATTTCACTGTGCCAATCGAGCACGAAAAATATCGATAGAATTAGCTTCTACTAAGCTATTCGGTAATGCATTCCATATATTACTAACGATATCTTAAAAAAAGCAACAGAAGTTCACAATGGAGGGTTTACGATGCGTAAACTATTACAACGATAAGACGGTGCCGGGGCATAAGCAAAAAAATCGTCGAAACCTCAAATCAGACTTGCCCTTAACAATTTTAAAAGTCATGATCAAATCTCTCTCAATGCGTTTATATTTTAGACTTTTTAAACCTAAAATAGACAGCCTAGTTTTATAGGATTCATTCCAGAGTTCAGGCAAACGCTTGGTGAAACTTCTCTGAACGCGTTCTATAACATCAATATCACGTAGAAGATACGGGTTCCAAACTTCAGTACAATACTCTACTATAGGTCTTAACAAAAACAGTGAACAACTTAGTCTGAAAGATGCGGTCACGATTTAAAAAAAGAGCTAAAATAGATGGATAACCAACAAACATAGCTTTTTTTGCAACAATCGAGCAGTGATTTGAAAATTTTAAATTAGTACTGATAAGTATGTCACAATTTGAAACTGTGTCGGTTACTACCAGATCATGACCACCCCATGCGATACAGCGGAGGATCTATCAATGCTCCGGCACAAAAAAATGGACACCTATTGGTGGCAAGTGGAAGTTGCCAAGCAACAACAGACCATTCATAGATCCTCTGTAGATCATCTTGCAATAGTGGCGTTGCTACATTATCATCAGTCTCGATAACAACGTTCCCATTATCGGCATATATACGGACACTGGCGTTCTGAACAGATTTAAATAAATCGTTGACAAAAATTGTGGAATAAAACAGGACCAAAGTAAAGTACCCTGCGGAACACGACTGAACAACTTTGGTAGGGTTAGAATTACAGCCTTGAATAGAGACGAACTGATATCTATTTTTAAGAAAAGCCTCCAACC
>JASANF010014627.1:0-35904 GCA_030248245.1 Trissonchulus sp. WLG1_4 | reverse complement strand
TTTCTGAAGCTACCCAGGCCAGGCTGATTCAAGCATTACGATGCAAGTAAGGTTTAGTACAATTTCCGGGGTATTGCTGCAAAATTTTTTTAAAATATGAAGCTACTTACGGTTTTTTAGTGCGGTAAAGTTATTCCTTATGCTTCTCAGCAGGTGTTTTCTTCAATTTAGGCCTCAGGCTTAGGCTGAGTGCCTTTAGCCGTGTTTACATTGAGCTGTTTTCGCCGTTTCCGGCTTTTTTTTGCTTTTTCTCACAAAAGTAACTAGCTGTTGCACATTTAATAGCTCATTTTGCTCGTCACAACTTGATGGAGCGGTCACAAAATATCATTTTTTATGAATATGTTTGATATATTGGCCCGTATTCACATACTAACACTAACGCTTAAACTTAGTGTTTACACTTAGTGTCAGCGCTTATAAGCGCTAAGTGTCACATACTTAAACTTTTAACATACTAAATATACTTAGGTGGTAGTTCCAGAATCGCAGTTATTTTTACATGACTCTATTTGCAAAGCTCTTTTTCAGAATAACCAGTAAAGCAGGAATAAAATGGTTACAATTTTTCGAAACAAGACTCAAAACTCTACTAGCACCGTGTAATCACAAATAAAAGCCCATGTTAAGCTTCCCCCAAGGTGCCATACTCAAAAAATAGGTCCACTATGATCACTATCTTCCCCGCTAGCTGCATTTAATCAGAAAATAGTTTGTTAATCCAAAGAAGAGTTAAACGTTGTGAATATGTAAGTGTTGTCTCAAATTTTATAATTCGTTCTTAGGTCATTGCAATCTGCTAATCAAGCAGCGATGTTGTTATTCTGTCCAACTTGCTCGAATGTTTTAACTGTGGAAGAGGGGTCTTCCGGTTACCGATTTGCTTGTCTGACGTGCCCATATGTTCATCAGATGAAAAATGTTGTAAGTTAAATGTTATTTCATATTTTTAAAATTTATGGTTTCGGTAAGTGTTCTTTACTTTGTCACTTTTAGAGGTTTTGCCGCAAAAGTATATAGTCAGGGTGGGGAAAAACATGAATAGGGAACTAAGCTCATCACTTTAGATAGGTTTGATGGAGAGCAATGGCACCTATATCAGCATGTAGCTTGTGGCAAAGACTATCGATTGGTGTAGTAAAACCGAATATACCCCATACCCAGAACGAGCCAAACCGGTTTCCGACCGTGTTTTCTTACCCCACATGTGGGGAAAAAACATGACTGCGGGGAAAAACACGGGTCATTTTTTGCGAGCTGTTATCTTTTAAATATATATTTATTTATTACTGTGAGCGAAGCATCTTAAACGGTTCTAAACCTTCAAAATCACAATAAACATCAAGTTAGATTCGACGTAACTCTGTTGAATCCAAATGGCTCAATCTCATATTTTAGCATTGTCAATCGGTCTGAAGAAAGAAATCACAAACCACACAAAAATCATCATAAATCACTAAAAAAACATTTCAGACACAAATTGGGTGTATTTTATGCGTTTTGAAAAATTGACCTAAAACACGTGTTAAACATAGGGATCCCGGACCAGGTGCCATATCTACACAATGCAACCATTCCAAGAACCAATTTTTTGTGTGAAACTATGAGGTCACTAAAGTTACTCATTAGTTTTGGCTCGCTAATACCCTCAACAGTACATGTTTGTGATAAATAACACCAACTTAAAGCATGTTTTTTTCCCATTTTGGAGGTCACAGTGTGGGGAAAAAACATGCCCATACTCGGAACATAAGCGACACCGGTCAGAGCTGGCATATTCATCGTGTACAACCCCTTCAACTAGGGGTGTATGTATGAAATTAGATTCCTGCTAAGAGCAGGTTTCGCATAGCAAGCTTGCAAACTTTTGAAAATCCTTAGTTTTTTGACAAATGGGGGTCATTTTCGAGCCGGCAACTCTGCTATGCATTGAGAGTGCCAATCAGGTCTTATCATGTAGCCCAAGAGTTGTACTTTTGATTGTACTAGGTTACGGCTCTGTAACCCCTATTTTTAACTGAGTAGTGGCCAGTGGGCCATGTTTTTTTCCCCACCCTGACTACTTTTTGTACTGTCGCAGTACACATTGTATATACTGTCGCGTTCACATTTATTCCTTTTTTCAAAAAAAGCCCATCACGTCATCGTATAGTACAAATTGTACCATTGTTTCTGTTGGCAACTGTAAATGATTTTTCCCCTTCTGCCGAACCTTGACCGTACATATATATGCGGTATACACAAAGGCATCTCGTTGGTATATTTTTTATGATGCATAAATTAGACCACTCCTGCTTTTGACTCGACATGGCTCCAGTGAGGTGAAATTCGGAGTCCCGTTTCTCAGCATTAAGGGATTATAGTATATTCAAATCTAAAACAGTTTTACATATGAGTGTATATACCTTCTCTCTTTACGGCCGCTGTGCCAAATATCTATATATTTCTTTCATAGTAGGGGGGAATGTCTGAAACTAGACACATTTGGAGTATACAAAACCAATACTTTTGAAAATGGTCTCGTAATGTCAAAAACTCTTTAAGATACGCATGAACGTAGAAAAAGATATTTATTATTAGCGTAAATGGAAATATTGATATATACTTATTTGGTCTGTGTCCACAAAAATTTATTTTATTACCCTATTGTCGGTTTTTTGTATTTAAACTAAGCAAATTAGATGGGTCAGTCACAGTCACACCCACTTACGGTACCTTTGAGAGGTCGAATACATATGGTGCGGATTTTCTATTCCTTTCAGATTTCTAACAAAATATATCCCAAACTGAAGGAAATTGATGATATCCTTGGTGGCCCGAGCGCTTGGGAAAACGCGCAAATTACAGATGGTGAGCATTTAAAGTGTACACAGATAGTATATATTATATATATACCATTGGCCACGATCACAAAAAACAAGTCAACCGGGGCGATTTCACGATATCAGGTTTTGTATCAGGGTTGGAGTGGAGCGATAGCTCCTAGAGTAGTATATATATACACTTTGTTACGACTTCCAGGCTTTAATCTCGCAGCCCTGTACACGAGAAGTTTACGTAACGTTAAGTCTTTATTTATCTCCTCGTGGAATTGTCGTGTGAGCTGGCCCTATAACGTAGTTAATAATATATTCATAAAAGCTAGCAAAAGAAGCCAAGCTTTCTGTATTCATAAAAATCAAAATCATAATCCCGTGTTCTTGCCTTTTTTTGATTAATTTCAAGATGCTGGGCTAAGCTATAAAACTGGTTCTAAAATCAATAAGTAGATTAGTTTAAAAATAAAGAAATTAAATTTGGGATAATTGTTATAGCGTCGTGTCCTAAGTGCAGCAATACCCGAGCTTACTTTTTTCAACTACAAACTCGAAGCGCCGACGAGCCGATGACAACGTTTTATCGATGTGAAAATAAGGAGTGCACGCACAATTGGAAAGAATGAAATGGTTTGGTTGGGTTTCTTCGTTTGTTATTTTGGCAAGTTATATATATATATGCAGTGTGATGTACGAATGTTCGATGTTAATTTTTTGCGTGTAATTTTATGAGTCAGCCCCAGTATTGTGGGTTGCCCTACGTACAGTCATTCATTATTTTTCTTCACTTGTGGAAGATTGTGCGACAGTTAGTATTCATTAAAGAAACAGCTATATACATACGCAAAATAGTAACCAGCAAAACAACACGAAGACGAAATACGTATATTATTTTCAAATACGTACATCGATGACACTGTTTAGCATTTATAAAACAATCGCTGTTGCATAGTCATGCCTGTGTGTGTGGCTGAAGCTGAAATCAAAACGTTTTTCTGTGATGTCGCTATTTAGTATTTAGTAATTCACTTAATTTACTGAATATTTTATGGGATCCTTCTAGAAAAAATCCAGCAATTCTGCAGAATAGTCTGAGCACTACGATAGCAAGAAGAATACTGAAACATTGGCGGACTTCTGACGAAGACAGGCTGATCCCTGTGACGTGTCTGGGACAGGATGTGTTGTTTGTTGTAATCTCGACAAATCTCGACGTACAATCCCTGTGGACAAACCCGGTTGCTGTTGCCGAGCACCTGGGATACTAACATTAACGGATGCTTCAACGAGGGCCAATATCATCATCATCACAGGATGTGTTATGTTCTTTGTAAAACGGAATGATATGGGAATTTAAATTTTCAATTTTTTATTGACTGGCGTTCGTGCTTTACCGTATACTTAATATTTTAGTACTTTTATTATACACTAGTGTGTACTGCGTGTATGTGTGAATTGGGGTTATTTGTCACAGCTGTAAAAAATATAATTTAGTGGGCATTTGAAAAAGATGGTGGTTAAAAACCTTTTTGTAACCCCCCCCCCAGATTCTGCACAATTTTGGATTTGGGCAGTCTGACACCATTTTAACTCTACAGCCATAAGTATAAATTTTTTAATAGTCAATTCATATTTTTTAGTGGCTATGGCCGCCAATTAGACTTTAGGCCCAATAAACATTGGTGTTGTTCATAATTTTTAATGTTTTGCGAGTTCATCTATTTTGAGATTTTTTCTTCATTGGTCAATTTTTATGCACGTTTCAGTTACAATAAACGTTTCCAGCATTGTGTAGACTGGCTGTCATTTTGTTCATAAGTGTCGATGTTGAGTTGTGGAAAATGTGCAGTTATGACATAATTATTATCATTCGTTTCGTTATATTTTTATTTATGGCGAGTAAGTGCAAAATGTGAAACTTACTAGTCTGAAAGTTAGTGGCCTGCCTGCCCTATCTATAGGCGTGGTATGCTGCCCACGTTTTCACGAGTGAGTGTCTCTCAGCCTATTCCGTTGGATTCACTTAGTCACATGCAAATGCAATTGCGTGCAATTTAACTGATTTCTCTTCATTAAAACTATGTAGCTGTGTCTGGAAGTCTACAATTTTACCGATTGTCCGGATTAAACAAACTGCCAATTTTTTATTAGAAGTTTGAAAAGGGTTTGAACTAAAGGAGTTGAAATCAGTCAGTTGCTTAATTTCAGTATCGATGATCTGACACATACCTAAACCATCATTGGACAAATGCTTTTACATGGACCCTTAACTTGACATGTCTTGATTTCAGGGGGGGACCCCCCCTCAAAACCGGGAAGTGTCTTGATTTCAGGGGGGGGGGGTACCCCCCTCGTTTCAGCACACTGCCAGCGCAAAATCGGTGGTGTCTTGATTCGAGGGGGGGGTACCCCCCTGGTTTCAACACACTGCCACGGTGGTGTTTTGATTTCAGGGGGGGGGGGTACCCCCCCTCGTTTCAGCACGTTACCAGCTCACCACAGATTTCATGCTGGCAGTGTGCTGAAACCAGGGGGGGGTACCCCCCCCCCTCAAATCAAGACACCACCAAATTTGCTCTGGCAGTGTGCTGAAACGAGGGGGGGGTACCCCCCCCCTGAAATCAAGACACTTCCGGGATTTGAGGGGGGGGTCCCCCCCTGAAATCAAGACATGTCTTGATTCTAGGGGGGGGTACCCACCCCCCCCCCTGAAATCAAGACGTAAAAGGGCTATTTCGGCCGGAGCATCGTCCGGGCCGATTAGCTAGGATAAGGAAGAGTGTCATACTCTTCCCTATTATGTACTCTTGCTTTGGTTTATTAGGTAAAAATTAAATGCAGTTTCTGAATGTGGCAATGTTTTGTGTGTGCCATTCACAGCACCGACTGTAGCTCCTAGGCAAAAAGTTGAATTAACTAAAATGGTTTTTTTAAGTTTTTCTGATTGCAACGTAATGATCACCCACTATTCCGATGTTGTTGGCTCGTAAGAATGACATTCGACGTTGTTGAAAAAATTTTGGTGCCGCGTTTTATATTCGAAGAATATCATCAGCACAGCAAGCATGTCGCAGAGAACTCTATCAAAAATTAATTTGACTTTACTCACAAAACGTGCTTGTTTTGGAATTTACTATGCACTTTTTATTTAGAGGGCATGTCTGAACCCGCTGCAATTCCCTGCTCATTTGCCAACAGGTCAATGTGAAGACCG
This sequence comes from Trissonchulus sp. WLG1_4, assembly GCA_030248245.1. Lineage (NCBI taxonomy): Eukaryota > Metazoa > Nematoda > Enoplea > Enoplida > Ironidae > Trissonchulus > Trissonchulus sp. WLG1_4. The sequence goes on along the minus strand of JASANF010014627.1, from coordinate 29,874 downwards.
TATCCGTAGCTGTTTTATTTTGTGACACGACAATGTCTTTAAAAATAGTTGTTGCTTTAAAAAAGCGTAAATGCTTTTAAAAGTCTTGAGAACAATACATATGCCAAACTAGGGCAAATTCATCATCTCGCACTAGCAGCTAGAAGGTAATCACCAGTGAAGTTTTATTATCTGTCACTATATTCATTTTCATATCTTTACTCTGTTATACGTGCCATGGCTGTGCTTCTGCGAAATATTTGCCGCTTTGGCGGCTGTAATTTGGAGTTCGCTTCTCTCGCTGACTTGATTCTGCACATCGAAGAAATGCATATTAATTCGGATTCGGACGTGCTCAGAAGACAAGAAGCTCAGCAACCCCCTTGTGTTCCACTTAGCTACATATTTAGGTATGTTTGATCAAACTAGAATCGCAAGTAATTCAGTATAAGTCATAGCGTGCTTTTGCACCACCATCACTGCTAGGACCTATTCGGAGGCAACAAGGTGTAGAAGAGGGTTACTGTGACAGTGTGACTGCTATCTACACACCTCTAAGACTGTGTGCCATGTAGTTTAGTCCTTTATGTTGTTTTTAGTGATAGTTTTGTAGTCTTAATGATGCTTTTTGCTGTTTACCTAGTCCATATGAAGTCCAGCTTTTATTAATGAACGCTTATACAATATACGCACAAACGAAGAAATATTGAGGTATTATACATTTTAATCACGCGTTCAATTTGTTGTTAAATATATATACATTAAATGAATTCGTTCCTATTCCTTGTGAAATTTTTCGTCGTCAGTCACTTTAGGTTGAGTCACCTGATCAGCTTAACTTATTTACCAAACTATCACATTTTTGTATGGTTTTGTTTCTGCAGGGTGTTTCAAAAAATTCCCGCTGGCAAAAGACCACAGCCGATTGTTCCAGAACCTGAGCTGATCACCATGAAGCCGCCTGCCAAAAAAATGAATGCAGCTGCCACGAAAACCACTGCAAATAGTAAGAGTTTGGTGCCAATAACTCAGCAGTAACACGAATATTGTGCTATTATGTGCAAATGACCCTCCTTCCCAATATTTCAGCTGAGCTACAGCAGCTTGTGTCCCATTATGCAAGACTCATTGACCTCATTTCTATAAATGAAGGGCTTAAATGTTTCCTGAGCTGGATGGTCAAAAACTAGGATTAAGGGGATAAAATTAACTGAATTAATTGAACACGTCGGCTTAAAATTAGAGTGGATTACTGTATTTTTGCAAAAGACAGTCTATATGCAAGTACCACTGTGTTTAATTAGAAGTAACTGTATTTAATTTGAAGAAGTTACCATGCTTCAATTCTGCGTTAGTTGAGTTAATTCCGATAATCTAATCCAAAGTCTGACAAAAAAGTTGCGCCACTTGTATTGGCATGACTTCTGCGACGTACTCTTGATAGTCAAAATCTATTCTTTTCTTAACGAAATCACATGCTTCGTTTTCCCAAGCTGTGCAACTATATACTTGTTGTCAGATTTGAGTTAATCCGAATAATGTGAACTTGTCTTTTTCCTTTCCATCCATCACTATCGTTTCAGACAACGGTGGCGCGAGCGTGAGTGGGGAGAATGAGGAGGATGCCCAGAGCGTGCAGAGTTTCGAGGAAGACTCCCTGTCCAGCACTGACTCCTTCATGCTGAGCGAGGAGGCCAGGAGCAATATGATGGCTCAGCAGCAACAGCAACTAGATGCTAGCATGACTAATAAGTATATTAGGCTGCTGTACTCTTGATAGTATTGGTTGGACCGTATTTTTTGTAGAAGCGTCAAATAGCGCTTGATTAAAGAAATGGGAGGCTTTTCTTCTTCATCACAACTGTATACATAGTGCGATGTGTTTGACTTTTTGTTGCGTAATACCGTTCCAAAACTTTGTGCAGTCATCTGAATTTACGGTAAATTGCTCATGTTACTTACTCGTACGCAATCTTACGTTTTGAAATGTCTACTTCTTGCTGCACGTATAGTTTCTACATATTGTATGGGTCTGTTTTTCTTGGATATTGTTTCATGCAAGGTGTTTTTTAAACAAAATCCCTCTGGTTTTCAAACAAAAAAATCTCTTGATATTCTGTCGAAATATTCAGCCAGCATCTAGTCACATGATGAATTTTGCCTGATGTTTCAGACCTGCCAAATCAGCAGACAGTGATAACAAAAAGTACGCCTGTCCCGTGATGGGCTGCAAGAAACGGTACAAAAATTTGAACGCAATCAAAGCTCACACCAAAGCTGCGCACGGACACACGCACACTGGCATTGACAACACCTTCGGGTAAGAGCGGAAGCGATTGCGGATCTTGTGAATTGTGTATGTACGTATTGTATATGCTGAGACCAAAAGATGTGTATCAGTGGATACAGTTCATTATAATATTATAAACGATCGTGCTTACGCCATGTGAATAAGGTAGATTTTTAATGTTTTTCAACGTATGTTTCAGTAAGAACCGTTATTTGTCTCATCTAATGTTATTGCGTAAAATTTATAAAAGCGCGTGTTGATTTAATAAAAAATAGCAGTATGTATTGTGATGGTGTGGTATTGATAATAGCAGTATTGTATTCGTATGACTCGTGCGCTGTTCTAGATTTTCTAATCGAGGAATCTATCGGTGTAACCAGTGTGGGCGTAGCTATAAGACGACGCAAGGGCTGGCCAATCACATCCAGACACACAAAACTGGCGCCGGTGCCTCTGTGATGCAGCCTAGCCCGGCCGGAATCACTGGGGCCGTCGTGTCCACAGTGACAGCGGTGGCCCAAGGCTCCACTCCTGCCTCACGCCCCCATCTGCCCGTCAATCTCATTACTACAATTCCACAAGGAGTCTCGGGTCACGCGGTCAACACTGTGGGCTACCCTAAGACCACCCCTGGACCTTCGGGGGTTGTTTCCTTAGTCTCCCTGAACGCTGAGCAGCAGCCCACGCTAACAGTGCTGCCGCACGCTATTCAAGCCAACACCACGGCTGGTGTATCGCAGTTCAAACCACGTCTTACGCCGCCGCCCACCCCCGTACCCCAGACTATGCCGCAGCACAGGCTTGTGGGTCTGCATCGTAGCACCCCCGCCACCCCTGCCAGTGTCAACGTGGTTCTTAGCCCCCCTGTCACCCCTGGACTGGTTTCTGTTTCCCCCGCTATGACTATTGCTAGTTTTGTCACTGCTAGTAGTGGTAGTATTATGAATAATGTTAGCAGTAATAGTGTTGGTAATAATAGTATTGGTACAATTAGTGGACCTAAACCCTTATAGATATGCTTGATAGTTGCCTGGATAGTGGATATGTATTGTGTAGATTTCATATGTGGATACTTTTATATATTGCTTTTTGATGTGTAAATGATTTCTTAATGTGATTTATAGATTGTTATATTTATTTAACCTCAGCCACTTGTTTTTGAAATAGGCCTCGAAATAACTCTGCTTTTTTTAATATTTCTGAATATATCATCTCCATTTTTTGCTTTCCTTATGGGTATACAGTTCGTGTTTTTCCATTAATGTTGCTGGGCAAGGCGTATAAATTAAGCCCTAGATGGACATGTAAAAGCCATTTTCAGCCTGGCTTCGAGGCTTTTTTAAAATCAGGCTTTTGTATTTGCTCTAGGGTTTGTTGTTTAATCTGATGTACCTGCATACTCCCATTTGTGACTACTAGTTACATTTTATTACATGCTAATGCAGTTTGTATTTGATTGATTACTGTTATTGTTTAAAAAATTTCGCTAATAAACAGTGGTAACGTCCTAGTTTGTCTTTTTTCTGCGTGGAACTAAAATTTAAATAATGTGTGTGATAATTACCTTGCCTGAGACAAGAATATATATAACCCAATTTTTCAAAAAATTCTTGCAGGATGAACTGTAAAGGCAGTGAAAAACGATTGATGAGAAAGTAATTTTTGATACAACCTGAAAATCTGAAATCCTGGATAGAATTTTATCCTGTGTACGGATTCCTCTGGCTTTCCATCTAGAGAAAACTATCGCGCTATTACTTTCAAATAAATTTTACGGAAATTTAACAAAATTCCATTGAGAATCAATTATTGGCTATGAACATGAAGTTTCTATTTTCACTGGCTTTTCAAAGAATTTTCAGAAGAGTAAGAAGAGTTTTCAAAGTAAAGCCCGGTTCATACTCGTCCTTATATTTGTCCCTATCGTTTTGTCCTTAAGCGATTCCAAAAAAACTGCCAGGCCAAATGAGCCAACTTTTCGCACGATTACTGCTGGGGTCACTTGGAGATCGTATGCCGAAAATTAGCCGAAACGCTTGTGTCAAGTGTTCACAGTAGCTGACCGAAAATTGTCCTTGTCCTTGACCCTGTGTCCTTAAGGACAAGTATGAACCGGGCTTAAGAGTTCATGTGTTAGAATAACATTTTATCTAAACGGCTCCGTTGAAAAATTTTTAGCCGGTAGTGAAGGGATCCCTAGTTTCCACAGCTGCATCGGTGGGGGGCGGTATTATATTATCCAGTCGGTGATACATGAAAATGAAGCCCAACGTTTAGCAGTTTGAATTCTGAGTTCAATGATCCGAGCTCATTTTTAGGTGAGATTTACTTTTTAAGAAATTAAAGTACATATATTTTTTTACTTTCTACAAAATTTTGACGTCAAAACATTTACAATACACCACTTTTGCTGCTTGAGAGGCTTTGGATCTACGCAGCAGTAAAATTGAAAATCTTTTTAGAAAGGTAGTGCATTACAAGAAGATAGTGTCCGTTTAATATTACATACCTTTGGAATATTGACACTGCTGCCTCAAAATGTAACACCTCACTCATCTGAAGAGATTGTTAACGTAAGGCCGGGTCCACACTCCACACGGGCACTTGCACAAACACAGCCGGTTTACACACTGATAATTCTGCACCAGCACGAGCACAACCTTTAGTTCAAAAATTTAATCTTTCGCACAAGCACAGAAAATCAGTGCAGAGATTTTTTAGCCACCGGTTTGGGTATAGTCATGATAGCGCAAAACTAAGCGGAAAAGTGTGACTTTGGGGGCTAACCGTAATGCAATGCTTGCGATTTTTTACTGCGTATGAAGAAACCGATAAAAGTTTTAACGGAAGACTTACATTTGCTTAGGACCAAAGTCTAGGTCTGCATAATGCACAGAACCGCTTATAACTTTTAAAGCAAACAGTTAATCGAAATTTGCTGTATATTTATAACTACCACCGTCAGTTAACCACCTTTGGTGAATTCCAAAAAAAATATTGGCCAGATTGTCCAATTCATATACTCCTGGACTGATTTACGACTCTTTTCGGTAAAATAATTAGAACGTTAAGTTTAATTGCCTTTTACTTTTTTCCTTCCTTCCACGCAGCTGTAAACAAGTCCATTTAAAATAACGATTGTGGATACTTCATGTCGTTTGCAACTCCTTAAAAACTTCTGGTAGTTTACCTCGCAGTGCGTCTTTTAGGTTTTGTGGCGAATTATTCTCCAGCAATTGAAAACATTAAAGAGAAAACTGAGCTTATAATAAAAAGTTTATAGCATCTAGTTTGGGAGTTTTAGGCAGAAATTTTTCTGACAGTTACTTCTTTTGCTATACTAATCATGATTTGACGTTCCAGAATGAAAATCTAAAAAGGAAAATGAATTTTATTTTTAAACGGTGATTTAAAATTTTGCTATCTGTAGAAACCATGTCAACATCTCATTCATTAAGTAATTATATAAGAAACATTTTAAAAGTAATTTATGAATCAGTTACATAGGTAATTAAAAATTTAATTTTAAAATTAATACTATTATTCAATCAAACAAAACAATTTTATTTGGCCACCTTGTTATCTATTGTTAATGTTTGATAATTACGAAGCAGTCAGCTAGGGCGGAAAAATTTAGACGCGAGAAAATGCTTGCTGGCTTATTGATTTGAGTTAGCGTATGTTGTATATCCATGTACTGGCTGGTTTGAAATAGGACGTAGACTGCTTACATATCAGCTAAATGACAGAAAATTTAGGGTTTTTGAGTTTGACTCGGTTTCAAGTTTGAGTAGCGAATAACGCATGCCGAAATTTTCGGAATTTTTAAGGAGACAAAATTGTCATTTTTGTTGAATTTTTTTGTCTATTTTTGAGGTTCGTGAAATTAGGCGCCGCATTTAATTTTTTAGGTAGAACAGCTTCCCATTAGCCAACCAGAGTTCATGCACAGGCCTGTTTTGTGGGGAGGGGTGGGGAAGGCTTACTTTTGGTTACCTTTCCCAGTTTTGGTCTACCTCAGACATCCCCCACTTTTTCAGTCCTCCCCCCACTCATGTAGGTGATGATTTGCAATTTTTCGGACACCGATGGCTGAACCGCAACTCTTTGTGCAAAAAATGTGTAGTTTGAAAGGCGACTCGGATGGAAATCGACATATAGGTGCTCCATTACGACTTTTGGTCAGCCCACCCGCCAAGCCGCCCACTCACGTTCTAAACCGAAAAAAATGCCAGCACATGGGACGCTCGTTGACGGTGACTGTTTCAAACTACTGACGGCGCCTGCCGCCAACAGATCTCAATTCATCCGTTCCCTAAATTTGCACTTCTGCAATGGTCGAATAAAAGCGTAATAGTCACGAAATTTCGCAGGGAAACAATGAGGATTATCGCTTGTGTCTGTGTGCCAAAATTCATAAATACTTTCTAATGTGTCCAATTAGTAATTAGTTCACATAATCTAATTTCTCTCTAATAAATATAGTATCCCCTATTTATGAATTAGTATTCAAGAGCTGTGTACGTTTGTGACTAATGTTTTCAAGTGCGTACAACTACACATGTACAGTCGACTTTGTCACATTCTAGACGGCTCACATTTGAGTTCCAGTTTTAACCGAGTGTGTTGTCGCTGTTACTTGGAATCTTGTTATGGACTGCACTCCTGTCATTTTTAAGTTGTCAAAAGTAGAGTTTCAGATTGTCACCTTTTTGTGTGTTTTTTACCAGCCTGTTGAAGTAGAAGTGCTAGTCAATTTTTTGTAGGTTTTTATTTTGAAGTATGTTTCTAAGGGATCTGTAAACTACGAGCAAAACCTTCATTTTTTATTAATCTACACCAATCAATGCCCATCCTTTATTTTGCTAAAATTTTTAATCGTACAAAAGACAAACGCAAAATTGTTCATCGACATGACATGACCTTAGTGTAACTCTTCATGACCATAGATGCACATAGGGGGGGGGGTATCCACCCCCCCCTGAGGGGGGTCGGCACCCCCCCTCAGACATCCGGCACCCCCCCTCAACCCCCGACCCCCCCTCTGATGGCCAAGAAAGTGCCCCAAAAATGCGTAAAAAGTTGAAAAATTGCAAAAAATTTTCGCCTGCGGCGAAAAATGGGCCCCAAAAATGAGTTGAAAATCGAAAAATTCTTCAAAATTTTCGGCTGTCGCCGAAAAATGAAAAATGGCCAGAACTAGGGACCACCCCCCCCCTTCCGCCAGGGGTCGGGCACCCCCTCCCTCGCCGATTCACCCCGTGCATCTCTGTTCATGACGTGTTGATGCTTGAAAACTTTGCTTGCTTATCATCGGTTGTTGTTTATTTATATTTCAGAAATGTAGCTGAAGTAGATCAATATTATCCATCTCACAGCAAACGTGCTATTTATTCAAGCGAAACTGCTACTTTGTTAATTCAACTACACAGAACGTTCAATGAAACCTGTTGCTGTAATGCTTCCAGTGTTTGCCTGTTGTGCTCCGAGCTGAGTGAGTGTGCTATGCCCCGCTGCCGCTCCGTGCCGGGCTCATGATCAGTGAGACTGTGGAACGCGGCTGGCTTCCGTAAGCCAACCCTGATTTTTAGCGCAAATACTATTATTACAGTTGAGCCGCTGGTTACTTACTACCCTTGCTTGGTAATGTGTGTGTATTTGGTTGTGAGACTACGGTCGAAATGGCTTTCATCACATACTTTAGTGCCACTTAGATTTGGTGTAAGCGTGAAGGACGAAACAGTAGTAAACCTTTGACTACCCAGCGTACATGTAACAGCACAAAGAATGTTGGGTAATCCTCCTGCATCCACCCTTAGTAGGACCACCCATGACCCCCTAACCTGCTAATTTTTGACTCCCCACTCTCCCAAGACTGACGCAATTGATGATACGAGTACCACTAGTAGGACGGTTTAAGCGTGTAAGTATAGCCTGGGGAACATTTTCTCTACATACAATATGCGTGAAATATGTGTAGTGTGTATGCATGTACAGTGTTAAGAAAGAACATGCTACCGTAATTGATATTCGATATCGAAGCTTCATATTTTTCCTGTAAATTTTTTAAATTTTTTCAAAAATTTAAAATTAAAGTTTAACACAAACTAAGCATTTTCTCAGTGATTATTTTTTTCAATTTAACTTTTGTTTGATGACAACGAAGCTTAACCGAAAATACAAAGCATTGTATTGTTCCTGTTGCGCCACAGCGCAACAGGTACTTTATACTTGGTTTGTATAGAATTTGCAGAATCTTCAAATAGACAGACTTACCTGTTATTCCCGATAGGTTGACTTTCCAGTGTTAAATAACACTGGAAGGTCTACCACTCCAGTGTTAAATAACACTGTAAGGCTTTCCTTATCACTGTTGAATAACACCGGAAGGGCTACCCTTCCAGTGTTAGTAAATAACAGTCGAAAAGCGATACCACTCAGAATTCAAAAACTGAGAACCGGTGGGGTTTAGAACCCCCAAACTTCTGACTTGGAATCAGATGCTCAGCAAATGCTTATCGCACTACCACCTGGGCCAACCGGCCTTGACTGTGGAAGATCTTAGTTATACAAATGTCAAAACCGAAAACCGCTATGCTTTACTTCTTTATTACCTAGTTTCTTCTTCACACGTTAGTCGATGTTTTAAATTGCTGTGTTAACAGTACGACATAACTATACGGATAGTTTAAACAAGCAGCAGTTTTATGCAAATTTTTTTAGTAATTTTCAGCTATTTACAGTCAACTCAGTACTTACACTAAGTTTGTCCCTGCCGCGTAAAATTGTCGAATCTTGATAGTACTTTTCAAAATTGTTTGGAATTCTCCATTCGACGAATGCTCAGAGCCGCACATGGACACCTACATTCATTTAATTATATAGGTTTTGAATTCCTGAATGATGTCAAAAATGAAATTTTGCGACGTGGATATGCATGTATCATCGGCAATCATTGACAGCGATCACTCGATTTTTTAGTATTACTTCATTCATTAGTTAATAATCATTTCACTAGTAATAGTTATTTCACAAAACTATCTAATTCATTGTTGATTTTATTACAGACGTCATGGCGCCCCTTCCTTGACTGAAATTTAAGCCAGTAATTTATGTTTTGGATTGGATACTGGAAATGTTTTGTTAAAAAAATTACAACAGCGCAACACCACATTGAAATTATGGCCAAGGGGGCATCATAAACTTAAAATTTCAGAATCCGACCTCATTTATTATGTACTAAACATGAAAATTGCATTTACAGGAATATATACATAACTTATATGTACAATAATAAAATTAATAAAATAGTACTACGGTTTTATCCAACTGTAAGCAACTTTTAAAAATAAGCCCCCGGCAAACAAAAACTTGAACACGCAAATCATGCAAACTGCTTCGTGGCCAGGTTATGCCAAAAAGCAGTATAGAGACCTGCCGCCGCTGAGGCGGTGGCAGGAAAAAGGACGGTGTACTGTGATTCTGTGTTTCACTTAATCATATTTAATGCTATTTTGAAACTGTCGTAGGTGTACCTCGGTGGTCTAGTGGTACGATTCTCATTTCGGATGCGAGAGGTCCCCGGTTCAAACCCAGAAGGATGAAATTTTTTACGTTTTTCTAAATCACTTATGCGAAAAATCGTTTAACTTTATTTTTTTGTCCAGAAACTTTCAATTGTCTATTTTTGGACATTCCAAACTGTCTTTATGAGTATTCAAAGTTTTTTCAAATCCATTTTTACATGATTTTTGAAGAAAACGGCTCGAAAAACTAGGTACCTATTTGGGTCGGGTCCTGTACTATTTTAAAGGTCCCGTAACACAAATTGTTTCGCAACCCAAATTTTTACCATTATGCCTTGAATTTAAAGCTATTTCGCGGCTATTTTTTAAGTTGAAAAATAAACATGCTTCAATTTAGTTTCACTAGGTTTTGTGATGTGATTTCCATTTAAATCAAACAAACTGCCTATAATGAGCAATGTCCTTCTGTTAAAGTTAAAAATACTGCTAATTTTGTCCAAAGCTATCTGCTACACCGCCACCAAAGCAACATTATGAGCTCAGAATTCTAAAAAGCATAAATCACTGCATTACTGGGTACTGGGTGACTTGAAGTTTTGGGTTTTTTACATTTACCGATGAGCGGTCACAGCACAAGATTAGCTTAAGCAATTAACTCTAATTCAGGCAGAGTGTCATGTCCTTCCAATGATGTACTCTTGTATTGTTAAAACTTACTTTTGTTCGGGACTAATTTTTACTGCGCAACAGGCCTAATGTTGTCAAACATTCACCCTTCTCACTCTCTGGACTACTTTTGCAGTAAACTTTTGCTTGTTTACATTTTGTCTACGTAAGTAGTGGCCGTCGTCGAGCTGAAGATTAGATTATCTACGTAAGTGTGTGCGTATGTGTGTTGTTATGTTTTGTGTCTGCGGTCACCAGCAGGAATCGTGTGTGCATGTGTGCTTCTGTGTTATGCGTGTGTGAGCGCAGGGGCTGCAGTTATCTGGGGCAGCCCCTAGCCAGTGTATTATAGTTGTGCGCGTTCGGTGCGCTAAAATCGCAATCGTATAGTTTAACTGGGAGGGGTGGGGAATTTTTCAGATAGTAAGAGGGAAGGGATTTTTGTTTTTGCTGCTGCGCCATGGCGCAGCAGCTCATTTAGAAAGAGTCTGGGTATCACAACACGTGCTCTTGATACCCAGACTCTGTTTAGTATCTATGCACATTATGTGCACTGTCAGTGTGTGTGTGTGTGAATAATTCGCAGTTTGTTTATCCATGCACACATATTGACAATATGCAAATTAGTTTGCATTTGCATTTTCTTCGCGTGTGTGTGTTGTGTGTGTATTTGTGTGTAAGAGAAACGTAATGTATGACAGTCTGCATCGGCTCGGAGAGTGTGTGTAGTATTATCAAGAATACAGTTGTAAACCTCACAACAGTGTACTTTCAGATTCAAATTTTAGATCATTCCAATTAGCACTAATCTCATTTGAAAACATTCACTCATCTCATATAATTACATTTGACTTCACTGCTAACTTGAGTTAAATTTGATATTTAGCAAGTGCGATAATACTCAGACTCAGCAAAACTTGAAAGGCAGTTTATGCACGGTTCTATCTATACTTGAAAAGTTATTGTCTCAGTTGTGAGTAAAAAGGTACACTACACAATACAAAGAGACAGCTACAATTTATAAAACCAATGGAATCGGAATTGGAATCCTGTGATCAGTGCTTTTGTAAATGCTGCCACCGTTGTAAGACACAAACCTCATACACAGTTTTTTATGCAACCTAAATTTTTTACTCCGACATAGTCATGAGTCATGACCAACCAGACGGAATCTCAGTAAATCGATTAATAATTAACGTAAAAACTGTCATCGAAGTGTATTATAACATAGTTCGTCACTTGTAAATGTTGAGAGTGGAATGATTATACATTTACAACAGTTTGCCAGAACGCATTAGAATTGAGTCGGTTTTATATAGCTATTCACAATGGTAGTCATTGGCAATGATGCATATTTTTTCTAAATATATACATAGTTTTAATTCTCATAATTTTAATGGAAATGGTGGCTGGCTAAACTGTTGCATTTTGATTTCAGTGATAACATTATGAATGCATTTAATAAAAGTACTACACAACAATGTCAATATAATTGTCTCCGGTAAACTAACACATCGGTCCTAAACCGCACAAAATGATATGTCTTATGGGACGATTGGAGTTAAACCAAACCATCAAAACTATGAAGTGGTAAATGCAAATCATTAAAGCACAGGAAAACTTGGGAAAAAGTCCATAACTCAAATAATGCAGGAGCTACACTCAAATGTCCAGATTTTCTTGCAATTCAGAAAAGCACTGTAAGAGCATTAGTAGCTGATGTTAGTAGCATAACTTATTTCCTCGAAAGTTTTAGCGAAGGATTGGGATTACGTTTTTGTGGCCAGATCACTTCTGTTCTATGAGCTACACCGTTTACCTAAACTTTGCTGCGCAGCAGATTTTTTAATTGGTTTTCTTATTTACTCAGGTCCAATGGGCTTAGTGAGAACACCTTTTGCATACAGCTTCTGCTTGTTATTAGTATGTGTTGCGGGTGGGGCTTTCGTTAATGCATGGGTGTAGGTGGTGTGGTGTAGTGGTTTTTTATTTTTGTGGTGGGTGTTAATGGTCACATCGATAACAGTATTAGTAAGTTTTAAAACTAAGCGCAAAAATTTAACACGACTGTTTTGGTTGTGAGGGTTTTGATAATGTTAGTATTATGCATGCGTGTTATTAATATGTAAAATTTTTGTTTCAGATTAGCAGATTTCAGAGGACACCGACTCAAACTGTTTATGGCAATAGATGCACTTGACATCGCTAAAACAAAAAACGGTCCCAGTTGGTTTCGGGGATTGCGACTGCCACAGATCGTCCATGGTGTGTCGTGGGCCTAGCGTATTTGCACCGTGTGTCGGTGCAAAACGTTTTCTGGTGGTTGGGTCGGGCATTTGCGCGCTAGATTTGACGACCATGCCGCTGTAGGAATAAATACAAGCTGTGGTTGACCCAGAATTTTGCAGATGCCTTACAGCAGCTGATCATTGCCGCTTTCGGGTTACAGGATGTAGCCAAAGATTACCGACGATTCTACGTAGACTATCATTAAACCAAAATTTGGTTAATTACTCGTAATTTCTGGTTCTAGAACCAAGTGTGTGTGTATGTACGTAAATTTATACCTTATGATTGTGGTTGTGTATGTGTATTTTTACTTGGGATTACAGACGGGATTTTGCTTGAAAGTTGAAAAAGTCACAAATGCAACTAATTTTCATAATTACATTATTCTAGTCAAAATGATAGTTACTTGATGTTTTGCGTTTCTTATTTTAGCACAAAACACAGTGCGGCAAGACCTGGCGTAGCCGCTGCTAGCGTTTTCGGCGTGGTAGCTCTAATCGTGCTGACCGCTGTATGCGTGTGGCGTGTGCGCGTCGTACGAAAAAGGAGGATCCTCTTGGCAGAGGAGCAACGTAGACTAGCTCGGTGTGAGTGGGTTCCAAACTACGAGAAATAGTCTATATGAGGTTTTTGCCCGAACCAGAATGCTCATAGTTTCTAATAAATTCTTGCGACAATGAAAATTTTCGGTTACAGTCGGTTAACTCAAAAATCCTGCGCTGCTATTATCAATACATTGATTTTAGGTTTGCTAGAAGGGCAGAGCGTTTGGAAGCTATGCGTCAGCGGCCACCTCGGTATCATCTTAGATCACGTTTTGTTTAGCGCTCGGAGGGAATGGCGAGCTCGTTTTGAAAGAGCGTCAACACGCTACCGGCAGCCACAGCCGCAGGACTCATCTGTGTTATTAGTTTTCTGTATGTGTTTGCCGTGTTGTCTGTGGTTTTGTTTTTTAACTTTGCTTTAAAGAAGTTTTGTTGTTTGCAAGGGCGTGGGGCTTGATTTAAGCATGATTTTTTTTATATTTTCGGTGGTGATGGCCACATAGTCACCGTAATTAGTTTCATTTGCGAATTTTACGTACGAAAAATTGAGCAGGGGTAATTTCATGTGTATGAATGTATTTGTTGTACCTACTTAAAAAATAACTTTTCTGTAGTGACCTAGTGCCAGCGACTCAGTGCTAGCTTTCTGTTAAAAGAAAATTTAACTTAGAAAATAACTTGTCTGTAGTGATCTAGTGCCAACGACTCAGTGCTAGCTTTCTATTAAAAGAAAATTTAACAAACACATGCATTACACACCGTAGTTACACTTTTTAATTGGAGTAGAAAGTGAAAATAGAACGTTTAATATAGCGTAATTTTGACTTGAACGTAGCGTAGCTATTTTGAGAAGGGGACAAGATTACAAAATTTGTCTCTACAGGCAGCAAATCTTATGCGTTCGAGACTCGCGGATTCTTGATAAACGTATTGTGTATGATAATTATAAAACAGTGCCATTTGGTTGGCAGTTTGAGTAAAACATTATTGTCGTAGTCAAAAAGCGTAAGGAATTAAAAACGTGTAGCTTGTTAATTTTGAAATAGTTAAAAATTATATATCTATATACCTAACACCGTCTATGTATGTTAAAATTTTGTTGCTGTACAAAATTCAACAAAACTCTACAAAAGGTCAAAAACATTGTCACAGTAAAATGTTTTTTGTTTCTGTTTCACAATGTTTACTCGTGACATCCCAAACCAGCGTAACGGACACGATATGGACTTAGAGGGTGACATACAAAACGTCAACCCAACGCTACAAGACGAAGACAGTGACAGCAATTCTGGTAATACTAGTTACTAATACATAAACCAATAGTTACTAATAAAAAATACAGCATAAAAACGATAACCAAAAAGATAATTTACTTTGCTTTCGACTAGAAGAATGCCCAACCAGCTAAGTTCTAATTATAACACTGTTAGTTTAGCAAACATTCATTTATCAACTACAGGAGATTCCTTGCCAACTGCCGTGGATATCACTTCGGACGTGGACTTCGAAAAAAATACCGACTTCGATTTTGAAACTTGTAAGCTAAAGCCTGTACATTTAGAAACTGACTGAATGCTTCAATACTTTTTTTATAACTAGCACTGTTTCATTACTCACCTGGCTTAATATATATGAAAATTAAAACAGGTTAATTGCTATTTATTAGTTACACAAACAAACACACACACACAGAGAAAGAGAGAGACAACACATTTTTTGTTACCTTTTACTGTTTCAGCCCACATGGACGTGCAAACCGACTCCTATGAAGACATGGACACTACTGAGGAGTCGGAGGAGGATTCGGACGAAGAAATGGTGGTGGAAGGGCCGCTCATACAACAGGTCATAACAACAGGGGCTACACCGATGGAAATGCCCATGGAGAGCTGTGAAGGTTGGCTAAACATGCACTAGAGGTTTTAAAGTCAGTCCAAAGCTATTTGCTCATTGCGATCAGAAGCGCTGTTAGCTGTCTCAACTAACACATGTTTCGCACAACATGTGTTCGTCCTTCTTAAACTATACTTATCACTATCAGCCATATTGCTGATACAACACACATTTCGCAGTGTGAGTACTCGAATTTTTAACACATGGTTTACAACCTGTATAAAATTTGAACACCTAGCTTTTAAAATTCACCACTTGGTTGCAGAAAGCTCAGTGGCTGAAAAGATCATGGACCGCGTCCAGGAAAACTGCCTTCATTCATACAATTTGCCACGAAGGTCAGGAACTATATATGTCACCGGATTTCGCGACATCAATGGACTTTACTCGTGCTAACTGAACTTTTCCGAAAATACAAATTTTAGTCTTGTTAGCATGAAATTATGATTTTAATAAATTTTTTCAAACCAACCTTTTTGGCGCAGTCTCAAAAATAAAGTTTGATTATGCGACGAATGTTACTGGTGTCATGATCACTAATATACTTAACAATTTTTGGGGAATAATCAAACATATTTAGGTTACAAAAATTTGGGACAAAATTGGGAGGTTGGGGATAGGATGGGTTCTAAACACAAAAAAGGATACGTGTCAAATATGCATTCTTTGTTGCAGAATGTCAGTTTGCTCCGTCCCGACTGATCTAAAATCAGCCATCTGCTGTACTCACTGCGGGCCACATGGCCGCGGCATATGGCATACCATTCTGTACTTTTCTAAAAATGAACTGTTGCGACACACAAAGTATCGCCATCTAGAAAAAATTAACCTCACATGCTGTGTCTGCTTAACAGACAGTTCGCCTGAGTCCTGATGTGGTCTCAGATGTAGTCATGATGTATGTCGCGACTGTTTGACTGATTGTATTTCACTTTGCAACCTATCTCACTTTGCAACCTGACCATTTCACTTTGCACCCTTTCTGTTGACATTAAACTCAGCAGCTGTTGCTGATATTTTGTCAATAAAGACAGGCAATGAAAGGCGAGAAAAGCTACATTAGCAAATTGAAGGGGGGCCCGGTCTGCCACCCAAATTCTTATCAAGTTGAATCGTGCACAAGGGGCACCCTTTTATGTTTTTATAAAACGCACGATCAATTTTATACTCCTAAAGAAATTAAATTAAAAGTTTAAAAAAAATTTTGCCACCAATACATTCCCGCTAAATACGCGCTCCCCCCTCCCCCTCTAAAAATACATTCTATAAATTTATAAACACATAAATCTCCCCTGGAGTATTTCAGCATTTTTTGGTATTATAATTTGGTATTATAATATTATTTTGTATACATTTTTAAGAAAACGCCACGCCTTTGTTTTTAATTCTGTAGAATGCAATTATATACACAAGGGGACTACACATACGCAATACGTTGTGAATTGATCCTTATGACTATTGAACAGAGTTCAAAGTAAACAGGTTGCAAAGTGGAATTGTTAGGGTGCAAAGTGAGACGAAAAAGATAATCCGCCGAGTATTAGGTTGCAAAGTGGAATTATACCGTTTGACTGAATGGTCGAACAGAAGCGGGGGTGGCCCATACTGTAGGGAAGACATTCGCATTCAAGCTGACCGACTTTGTCCTTAAGCATCAGTATAGTTTGCTAAATTAAAGCGGGCTCTGAGACAGTACACAGCCTATGTAGACGATCTGCTTCATAGATCGCCCGAATACGAAAGTTACCATTAACTAATACGAAAGTTACCATTAACTATTGTGCTGTTTTTTGTGTAGATAACGATGTAATCCAGTCAAAAAGTCGAAGCTAACGAAACTTTTCTAGCCGATATTCATGCAGAAGTGTACTGCTGCCGGATCTGTGGTCCTGAGTGTGGCCACTTAATCTATAAGTCAGCTGCAAGATTAAAAAGTCATATTTTACATTCACATCCTACCCCTTTTCTGTCTTTTCTGCACAGAGCCTCTAGCGCCGGGCGACAGCCCTTTCATTGAGTGTGGTCATGAAGACATACATGAAGCTTGTCTTCGCATGTGGATTAGCGTCCACAATAATTGTCCTAATTCGAGTTGCAGAAAAACCGTTCGTTTTCTATCAATTAATCGTCACGAGGACCATTACAGGTGCATTTTTAGGAAAAGGAGCGCACACTTTCTGTCTAATATCTATCCATTTTTGCATCATTGTCTAGACAACTTTTCGCCTGAGTAATTAACATTTGTGATGGCTGCTCTCTTAATCGTAATTATGATGTGTACATATTTGTGATTACGTTTTACTTAACGCGTATGCTATTGCTATCTATAAAAAAAAGAAAAAAAACAAAAAAAACGCAAAAACAAATAATGCGGTATAATCACTGCGCGTATTGAAATGTTATATGTGTTTTTGTACGTGTACTGTGCATCGTCAGGGGAAACAACTCAATTTATAATTCTATGTTTGAAAAGTTATTGAATTTATTTAGAATTTATTTATATCAGTTATGGAATTATAGTTACGAAATTTATTTAACTTGAAAAGTGAACATTGGAAAATGCATAAAAAACAGAGCATAGCGCCTTAACTAATTAGGTTTTTCAGGTTAATATGGTAACGACATAGCGGGCGCCACCGCAATTTCAACAGGTTGCTCATCTAAAAATCTAATCTGCCTACGATCTGTTAATCTTCTAACGATAAATTCCGCTTTACAAAATTTAGTTTCGATCTGTCTGAATATGCAAAAATTACCCTGTCTCAATTTTCTGAGACTTCATACCGTCAGTGTTCATAGAAAGTGAAAACTTTCCCTGAGCAACCGTTCGCTGAGATTGGGGTGTGGGGGTAAATCGTTTACTTTCATTCTAGCTGAAAATATATATAGTTGATAAAATCCTCGCGGGATAGCTGAATTAATTTCATTTGCTCGGTAGTATATAAATGCGTAAGGTACCTGCGCGAATTGGTGCTCCTGCACGTGTAAACGTATAAAAATATAAAATTTCAATCACGTTTTCTGTACAAAAACCTCCTTGTACAGGAAATGTCGATTTATATATTTTGATACGTTTACATGACCGAATCTTTACGTGGCCCGTTATGTCAGTGCAGTGCCTATTTTCTGCATGTTTCAGATTTTTTTCACTTTTTTTACTACTAATTACTAGCAGCATGTCCATGATTGGCTATTTTGTTACAAAGCTGAAGCTTAGCCGCCTGCTGGACAGCCATGTCACCCGGCTGCTGTCACCGGTAGACGCGGTGAATATGGTGGCCAAGAAGATGGCCGCCCCATTACCAACGTTTGTGACCGAAGGCCGAAGGGCCAGTCTGACATCGGGAACCTACAGGACTGAAGGTAGATAACTGTCCAAATTGTGTATTATATAGTTGCTTTATTACTAAAACTTACATAAGATTTAACGCAATTCTAACGCCTGTCTACTTACTCAACTTATTTTCTACTTACTTATCTAACTGATTTAAAGTAACTCTGACGCTTTCAAGTACTAAAAAACATAACTACAAGCACATAGTTCTATACTTCTATTTTAGCCGTCGGAGCAGACAGAAGAAATGCGAAGGGGACGTGCGCCTACTTTTTGCTCATCGCGCTGGAGGAGGTTCTGGTTGAACCAAACTGGACCCCCAGTGCCATCCGAGACGTTAGACAAAAACAATAACTGTCATTTTCTGAACTAAATTCTGACTTTTCATTTTTACACAACTTTCTGACGAATGTCATGAGTGCAACAGTAACTTGTTCGCAAAATCCCATTTTTTTTCAATTTTGTGATTATACAAGTTAAAATGTTTTCAACATGTAAGACTCAACCGTTACTTTTACTTCTAGGTATATTGTACCCAGCCTACCTTGGCACCTCAATCCGGGACGTGCTCTACAGGGCTGAGGACAAGGGCATCATCCCTTTCATAACTGCCACAAAGGACCGTGGAAATGTGGAGCTAACGTTTCACTTGGAAGGAGACGATCAGCCAACGAGAATTACGGGTAAAGAATTTTTGGAATATAACTATTACAGCTTTGAAACCATACATGAATACGCTTTTTAAGTATCTATTGAATTCAAAAAGTTGAAGCAGGAACTATGCATTAATACGCTTTTCACGTATATATCTTAATAACTTCAAAAAGTTAAAGCTAAGTAGCAATAACTTAGAGCACTCTAGCAATTCAAGGTTTCAAAACCGATTGAAGTAAAAATGCAATCTATTTTTTAATCTGTACTTTTCAATTTTAGCCAGCGCTGATTCCAACAACGCGGCCATGGTCGAGGCCTACAGGCAAATTCCACTGGGTAGGATGCGGAATGCTATGACCCGCAGGATGCACGAGGACTTTCGCCCGTCGCCTAACCTCTGCACCATCGGCCAACTGTTTGGTGTTGAAATACTATACAGATGTGCAAAAATTGGATTGATGCGAAAAGTTACAGTCAATGACGAATACCAACTGTGTCTTAAAGTAGTTTCTAGTACTTTCCTGGTTCAGTTCAGGCAATCAATCCTACTTTTGCATACCATGTTGCTAAGTATTGTTAGATTAATGTAATATACTGTATTTATGACCAAAACTTCGTTTTCAAATTATGATCTGACATTTCAACCAAGTGGCGTTCAAATAATAAAAAAAAAGAACGAAACCTTGCAAATAGTTTTTCCTATACTACGATTACAAATTAACAGTATCTGTTTTGCAACATTTAAAGCAACATTTCCCTCTTTTTGAAAGTTATAACAACAGCTATGGGTCTAATATAGTCTATTATATGTCATGTATAGTCGTCAAATGCACTATTTACTACAATTAGAAAAAACTGGTCTCTGATAGAACGTATATAAACCCAGAAAACCAAGTTTTCGTTCATTAATCGAATTGTAGAAAAAGTGGTCTGCTCTAGACACAGTGTACATAATTCTGTATATATGTTTTAATAATATCCGTCAGCATTTTTCTACGATATGGTTTTGCGCATTCAGAAAAATAAAAGTTCTCTTTCTACGTTTCGGTTAAAAACTATACTTCCTGACACAAAATTACTGCAGTTTGTCCAAACTAATCATCAAAATTATTACTGCTTGTTGCCAATACTTACGTTTTACTGTACTGTATGCTCATACTCTGTAAAGCAAACATACGAGTCGAAAGACTTTTTCAGAAACAATCCTCTACATACGCAACACTCTGTCAACATGTTTTCTCCATTAGACTTGAAAAAACTACAGTTTCTGACATGCTGACAACAAATTACTGCAGTTTGTCGAAATTAATCAAAAAATTATTATGCTTGGTGGCACTACTTATCTGTTCAGGATTTTCTTATGCTTTATATATGTTTATGCTCGGTAAAATGTATCCATGTCGACAGCCTTCTTCTTTCAAGAAACTTACTCCTGTACATTCGTAACACATCTGTGAGTATTTTTTCTACTGTTTGACTTAAAAAAACTACGGTTCCCGAAATATTTTTTAATTGCTACGTTCTAATGAAAACTGCAATTCTTAACTTGCTGACAACAAATTACTGCAGTCAAAACATCGTGTAAATAATCACAAAAATCGTATGCTTGTTGCCAATATGTATGATATCAGTATTGTATTTTCTAATGCTATATTTATGTTTATGCTCGGTAAAACGAAAACCCAAGTCTACTGTCTTACTTTAGAAACTTAGCAGCACTAAAAAACAAAAAGATACACTGACTGATGTAGAGGAAATTATTTAATAATACACATGATCAAACACAAATTCACACACACGTACACAAACGCAAAACTCGTTTCATCAAAATTTTTGTTGAAACTGACAAAGGGGAGTTTTATATACTTTTACTTACTTACTCAAGGGTGGAGCTAGGGGTGTGGGGGAGGGCGGCGGTGCAGCCGCCCCCTTTCCGAAATTCGGTTGTTCTCGCCCGGTCGAAAAAATTGCTTATACGTGTCCAATTGACCAATTTCGACCAATCAACCGAAGATTTTCTGTATTTTTTCTGGGGGCTACCGCCTCCAGAGTCACAGATCCTTGCGACTCTGTAGATTTGTCATTGTCTTTCATGACAACATCTGTAGTATGTGAACTTGAGTGTATTGTGTACAATTTATTTGCTTAATATATATACACTATGTAGTGTATCGTGTTAGCCGTTTTGCCATTGCAAAAATGACAGTTTAGTGAATTCGTGGTTTGTAATAAAAAACTTCGTAAACTTCTTGAATTTGCTAGCTTCTGGAAGCTGGCCGGCGTCTCGGTTAGGTAATTTTCAGTGTTTTTAACTCAGTAAATTTTTAATGCATCTTTCAAATTGACCACTAAAATTTTGGGTCTAGTGGACAGCTGGCCACCAAGAAAAAAATTAAAAAATAAACCCTGAATCAAAGCATACACGTGCACACAGACTCAGTATTAATAAATAATCTGCCAATTTTTAGCAGCAGTATTTAGAATAGTTAAACTACTATTGGGAGCTCCAGATTTTAGCATCAACCTAGCAAAGTCCTCGGCGTCTAATGGTTTCTGCACTTTTAGTTGCTTCGGCAACAATGAAACCGTAAATTGTCAATTATTAAGTGTCCACGTACTGCCACATCAGGGTAAACCACCCTATTTGAATCAGGTTCTAGTTCTAAACCACCTTTTTCCAAATAATGTAAGGCCACTCGAGCTTTCGATCTTATAGTCTTCGGTAAACGTTTTATAACAGTAGCAAACTTGCCCGAAATAGTTAAATTCTGGGATGTAGTAAAGTCTGCTTGTATATCGACGACAGTAGGAGAGTCTAAAACAGGGAAGTTTGCAGTTTTTAGCTTATTCTCCTTGTCTCGATAATTTTTAGCCCACGCTACAGGAACTAGTTGCATACGTTCAGCCATGTAGTTGTATACCGTAATTGGCCAACAGTGAGCATAAATAGGGAAGATTTCTGAGAAGTAGACGCTTCTGCTCTAGAGCGCACTTTTCCGAAGCAAATGTCTTAACAAGTTGGCCTTCAATATGGGCGGAGGCTAGCAATCTGAGCCGCTGTAGCTGAATCTCTTCGTTGTACAATAAGTTATAAGCAACTTCACTCAGCCATTTTGCAGTGTTATAATCTAGTTGCCGAGGAGCACTCAGCCATTTTACAGTGTTATTAGTGTTATTAGTCTAGGTGCCGAGGAGATTTTCCTGACGAGTCAGAGGTGCTGCAGAACAGGAATGTGATTTACCCAGTAGGATGCCATACAACCACGCAAACATACATAAGAACGTCCTTTGATGTTTTACAAAACCAAATAGTACTAACATTTACTTACTGACATTACTGAGGGCTATAAGACACGAACGGCGAAATCATCAAAACAGTTAGGAAAGCGAACTGTTTTTTGACTGTTTGCTTATATACATATACTCATAGCCCTGAAGAGGGCTGTTGGGATACAAGTAAAGGCGGGGATACGATCCACCGCCGGTTTGTGTTGAAGTCTAGAGCCAAGATTTTAAAAATGAATTTCGTGCGTCAGCGTCAAAGTCGAATAGCGCTGTTAAGTAAGAAGTTTAAGCATGTAAATTCCTTGGAGGACCTACTTGCACACCATTAAACCAAAGTTCAATCGAGCTAAAAAATGAATTGAGAAAATTATTGATAGGAACAACTACTGGAATATCTGCAGCTAATGCTAAATCATCAGTCGCAGTCGCAGGTAAATTTTGAATTACTAGGCGAATGTACATAGTGGGATCAATAAAAGCTAGCGGTGTGAAATTTATTTTGAAGTCCAAGCTCGACGTAGAATCCGACGGCAAATGTGTCTCACGAGGTGATACACACCATTTAGATTCCAGCACCTGATGCTGCTTTGGCACTTAAGCAAATAAATTGAACTCCGACTTGACACAGTGTATATCGTGGGTGCCATTATGATGAGAAGTTTTAGCTTTATGTAACTGACAGCGACGTTTCATGACCTAAAAGTTTTCTTTTCGTTTTCTTGGACGGCTCGACTTTCTGGGCTTACGCTTTCAAGTAATCAGGTATTCGCTTACGGGAACGGGATGGTTTTGGCCTGGCTTGGCGGGGAGAGGCTTTAAGGCGTTTCGGAGTCTTTGGCCGTTTGCGTACACGCTTAATAGACTTGCGTGAGTTTGATTTAATACTTCTTTTAGTACCTAAACTGACTGCTTTACGGTTAGCCACTGTTCGGTTACCTCGTTTAAGATCGGCTGGCTCAGAAGAAAGTGTGGGCATCTGATAGTATGACAGAATTTGATTAGACCAACACGACATGGCGAGGCATAGTGTATAACTAACAAATATACTTGACTGAAAATGTAGCTAGTCTGTGAAAGCACGAACAAATGAAGTTTAACGATGATCTGTATATCTAACAAGTGAGCTATGCTTACATTTGGATCATAGGAGGCTACAATAAAATATATTCTTTGTATTGCATTAGGCTCCAGTTGATAGTACTCCAAGTTAGAGAACGACAGATGGGAACCTAGATGAAATAATCTTAATAAACGACGTCTGCCACCGCACACCGATGATTCGACCACGATATCACTATTCAGATACACCAAATGATCAGGAGTAGCAGAGTCGCTGATCACAAAACATTCTGTCAAAGCAACACAACGAAATCAATGAATAAGAATATCGGCGATGTTCGAAAATTCAAGCAGGTATTAAAGGAAAATAGTTAGCACTGGCACGACTTGACAACAGCACATACATTATATTAAGTAACAACCAGCCTAACTCAGAGTCATAATACAGTCCAGCTACTAAGCATTCGTCTAGACTTTTAAGTTTGTACTGTGGGGGATACCTGTGCAGTCGACGAAAAATTCTGTACTTTTCCGAAGAGAAGTGGGTTTTGTAACCTTTTTGAAAAGTTTTACGGTCGGCCTGCACCCTAACAAAATCACCAATGTTGAATTTGAAAAATATTTTAGCCGGTTTTGTCGCAGAAAATAAAACTTTGCGAATGCCAGCTTGGTTCGACCAGTTCTGGTGAACATGATCAGGGGCAATTTTGATTGATCTATGTACTGACTTGTTGTTGCTTTTTACTACATCTTGTAAGTTATGTATGCACCGATTGTTCTTATTACTTGTCATCAGTTTGAATAAACGGGTCTTCAATGTTCGTTTAACCCGTTCAGCGACTACACATTTACCGTTACTACGCTGCGGCATAATATGAACAATGCGCTCTCTTTTCAAAATTTCCTGGGTTTCGCGATAGAGAAATTCTGTACCTTTATCGGTACACACGTACCCTGGCCGACGGTTTGTTTGTTCAAAAACATGAGCGAAAGCGTTGGCTACGCTAGATTCTTTTTTATTTTTAAACGGGACAACCCAAAGATATTTCGAAAATATATATATTATTACCAAAAGATAGCTCATGCCCCACTTCATACGGTGATACATTGATAAGTCAGCCAAGTCTGCCTGCCACTGCTCATCAAGCGTACTTACAGTTACTCTGCCTTTTTTAAACTTATACGTGGCCTGTTTACGTAACACGTATGAGTCAACAGTAGCTAAAAAGGACTCTTGATCTTTTTGAGTGTCCGATTAACCTTGTGAAACTGCAGCTCTGTACAAACGTGTCACACCACCAAATGACCCAGGGTTTGAGGGTGTATTATAAATATTCAATAACGATTGCTTGGTCGTATCATTCATTATTATTTACAACCAACTCAACATGCATTCACACAGTAATACATACGTGTACACTGTACATACATACATTCATACATAAGCCCAGATGGCGATAGTGTTACAAGCCATTATACAAAACACCAATCATACGCACACGTTCAAAGGGAGATAGTTGAGTAAGTTCAGTATAAGATAAAGCGTGATCCAATAAATAATACTGTGACGTACGTAACTACTCATGTCTACGTATTACGGATCTACAGTATACCTCAAGTCTAAACTTGACCTTTAAAGTTGTTTAACTTTCTAAACCGTGATATTTAAAATTAACCTTTTCCCTGCAAAATGTTTTGGCTAACTCTGTTTGGTAGACATGTAATGTTTCCTAAAAGTAATGACTTTAAGAAACAGTTGATTATTCTGCAATAAACGAATCCTCTGGCTGGTTGTCTCCTTAGTAGTGAAGGACTTCAGAATACAGTACTTCTGACTTAGTATAGCAACAGTAATGATTTTCATTTCCTAAGTGTAAATTTGTATTGAAACAGGCAGGACAATTAGCCACTAGCCATTGCAAGTTATACAAAACTGATTGATCCGAAGCGCCTAAATGAGCGACACTTGTTGCAGACGCAGCTGCAGCTGGCGTGGAAGAAGTCGTAGTATAAGTCGAATTTGTTGCTGGTGCATATGAATCACTCCGAAGCCATGAACGTAACTGGTATCCAACTCGTACGATAATGCAACTTCTGCTGGCGGCTAAAGTTCGAAGCGCTAATCAATTTTTCACAATAATTGCATTTCTTTTTTTCGGTAGACATTTTGGCAACAAAGAAATTGTAAATTTAGTAAATTTTCTAAAATAGTTTGTATAGTTAGTCTACATAGGTATATAAGTCAACAAGTGCAATAGTTTTGCGACCAAATATATACGCAGCAAAAAAAGATGGTACAGTGTAGCCAGCTCATCGGGTTGAACACACACTCCACACACTTCATCAGTATATACCAAGCTTTTGTTAAAACATACAATGCATAAACAAACTCTATTGCACAACTACTGTCAATTTATTCCCTGCCGGTTTGTCGGCACCATGCCCTACGATCAAAAGTCCGCAGTAGAATGGATTGAACCAGCTTATTACAAAGTCAACACTGTTCCTTAAAAACTCTGTCGAATTAATTATCTAAAACCGTATTAAACTCCGCAAAAGTAAAAATTTTGCCTATTAAAAACAATTTGTCAAGTGTCAAGTACTCTTCTCTCAGCAGCTGAATAAAATAGATATTATCGTAGGTGATTCTATGTGAGGATAGGTGCGTATTTATCAGATTTCACCTACGACAATAATCATTACATGCAGCTTTAAGAAAAGATAAATGACACATACCTTACCGGAATGAGATAGGGCTGGGGAGCTGGGGCTTCAAACACTAATTGGCTAATCTGAAACAAAAATTTTATGTATTAATAACACGTAGACATAGTGCTTAAACTATCAGAGCCCTCAAATCAGCACAGTCGTGATAAATTTTTTTGCGCTCAGTTATAAAAACTCAGTAATACTGCTTTGGATGTGACCATAAACACCCACCACAAAACTAAAAAAACCCAGCACAAAACTACAGCACACCACCTACACCCATGAATTAACTAAAGCCCCATCCACAACCACATTCTAATAAACAAGCACGTTTTGCGAGTAGAGTTAAATTTATTTTAGATAGATTTCGATGCGACATGCTTGTAGTGCCGAGGATATTCTTCGCATATAAAACGCGGCACCAAAATATTTTGATGCCAACTTTTATAACTGAACATGACTACTCTCTGTGTTAAATCAGTTTCTAACACTAACCAGCAGTCTACTGGTTAAAACGTTGATATATCCGAAAAACTCATACGTGATATTTTACCGTTATAAATCTAGTTCATTTGTAGCTACAGTCAAATATATAATTCATCTAAATTTGTCTCCGGAGACTTCACTTTCACTGTCGCAGTTGCGATTTTTTCGGATCAATTTGTGTTCGGAAACTACGTAAGTATTTTGAAAAATAGTATCATGGTTAGGCCCTATTGACGACTCATAATATGCAAGCTATCAATCGCGTCCCAACCTCCGTTGCAGCGTTAGCAGGCGCTCACACGCCGTATAAACTTTGGTGAATTAACTTCATACTTTGTTACATACTAAACATATAGACTATTGTGTCTTGGTACACCATTTCTCTGTTTTCATTTTAAAATTATTTCAAATCGAGAAAAAGCTTGCCTTTCCGTAGAATAAAAATTGTTTTAGTGGAATTCAGAATTTCTGTATCCACTTAGTTATTCAGATGATATTATGTCACGAAGCTCAGTGACATCCAAGACCGAACCCGCATGGTTAGCAATGGCATCTGAAGTCTGACATGTGCTGGATTTAACGCACTAATAAATAATCTGCGGAACGTTGTCGTAACAGGTTTTGTGGCAACATTACTCAATGAGATTACATTCTTTTAGACGTACATGTTATGTATGTTCTGACACACGCTCGCGCAAGCGGCGTTGGAAATCAGCTGTCTCATGTAGCTACCTACCTACGTAATGCATATAACGCATATAATGCCGAAACTGATACACACGCCCACACAAACTGTGCTTTTTTATGACCTGCCTCCAGTTTTACAGTAGAAGTATATGCAATCATAGAAGACGATTGCACTATAGTATATACGAGGCCGCCGCGTAAAAACCTAAACCCCACCCTTTCACTGTTAAAAAATTCCCCACTCTTCCAGTTAAACTATACTATTGCGGTTTTAGCGCACAGCACGCATACAACAAAACCATAATACAATGGCTGCCGGCTAGGGGCTGCCCAGATAACTGCAACCCCTGCGCTCACACACGCAGAACACAGTAGCACACCTGCACACACAATTCCTGCTGGTCACCTCAGACACAAAACATTACAACACACATACGCACACACTTACGTAGGTAATCTAATCTTCAGCTTAGTGCAAACGTGTGCATCAAGTGCACACAAATGCACCTATTCTAGTGTTAAGCTACTGCTAGGTCAGCAAATAACACTGTTTGTGTCAGCGTGTGTGTACGTATGTTTAACTGCCAGCTCAGTGCTTTCATTTACGTCTGTTCAGTGCTAACAACTTTTGCTTGCAGAAAACAGTAATTTAACAAAACCTGTCGCAGCTATGTTTCGTAGAATCTTCATTAGCGCATCAGAAGCAATGATTTATGAACTAGTCTATAGGACCATGCCCGGTTGCGGCTACCGAGTTCATAGCATGGAGTATGGACGTCGTTCGCTACAACACAATAGCTGAGCTGACCTAGCGTACATCAGCTGACTAGCACAAAATGAGCATCTGCGTTGTTTAGCTGCTGTAAAATGAGAACTGTAATTCGTAATTGCCCTCCCACTTTGTTAAAAGGGCACTGTAAGTAAACTATAGAAAATTTACTTACTCAGATATGTATTAAAATGGCTATTATATATGGTTTTGCAATACAGTCATGAATTTTGAACTTAAATTTTTCACGTTGATTACATTGCATCTGTCATGTAGGTGTCAAGATTTAAGCAAAACTGAATCTATAAATTTTTCTGATGAAGACACTGTTGGCTAAGTTAAGTTTAACACTGATAGTACTTTGGCAAGTTTTTTACATATGCTCGCTACGAAAATTTTTAATAGCCGCGTTTTATATTCGAAGAATATCCTCAGCACTGCAAGCAACTCGCAACGCAGTCTAATTAAAAAGTTTAACCTTACTCGCAAAACGTGCTTGTTGTATTTCAGTTCAGGTTAGGTTTAAATGCAATCAAAAGAAAAGTTATATCGAAGAAAACAACCACTCAGAAACTTTTTCGTTTGTGGTTAAATTTTGTTTAATTTTAATTTTTGAAAGAAAATTTTTTGAAAAATTTTCCTAGGAAAAACATGAAGCTTCTAGCAGAATATCGATCGTGGTTACGGTAGCATCTTCGACCTTAGCACTACATGAATACACACTGTACACATATTTAACGCATATGTAGAGAAAATGTTCCCCCGGCTATACTTACACGCTTAAACCGTCCTAGTAGTGGTACTTTTATCATCACGCAATGCTCATCTATTTATGTATAAAAAGCAACTACATAAATATTTCGACAACTTGTTACCGAACTTTAGGCAAAAATCGCAAAATTCTATTCAAAATGCCCAACTTTTAAGTACAAGTGCAAAAATTAATTTGAATGCTAAATTATACTCACAAAATAAATTTGGCGAAACTTTCGCACACGCCAAGAAAGACCCTCTCATTTAAAACCCTAGCACGACCCCCCTTTTCTCCTCTCTCCTTTGGGACCGAATATGTTACCACAATTATGGTATAGTTTGTTGAAACTCTCAAGTGTGCCTTGATTTTCAGGTTCGAAATAGCCATTCTGTGGACGTCCCTTGCGCTGCTCCTGATGGTGATCGTCTGCTGCGTCGCCTGTTTTTTCAAAGACCCCATTCGTTTCTCCATAAACATTATGCGTAATAATACCCCACGAGACCTGAAATGTCAGAATAATGCTATGTCTTCAACTTCTTCAAGGTCAGATATTTACCATATCAGGGTTGGCGCGATAGCGCCAAACCCTAGAATAGGACCCACACACCATATTGCGAGATTTTAAAATGAATTTTTTTAATAACTGAAAATTTATGCAAGCAAATCTGTTTGTGTGTGTACTTGTACTAATTTAGTGTGTGTACTTGCCTGGGGGACGGCTACATGCTGGCCAAATTTTAGGCAAATCGGTTGGGTATTACCCGAGATATGAAAAATCGTCTCCCGCAAACTCGGATTTTTCCGTCTTTTTTTTCCCGGTCGCAAATCTCAAGAAATACACATTGGCGGGGCACTTTTTTGTGCTATTTATATTCATTCTGGTTGGGAATAGAGGCATTAGCAAAATGGTGTTCTAGGCTTTTGCCGTTTTGGCTCTGCTGGGAGGGGG
>JASANF010014626.1:0-22825 GCA_030248245.1 Trissonchulus sp. WLG1_4 | reverse complement strand
GTAATTAAAGTGTAATTTAAATTTTGACATTATATTATTGCGGATATAACTGTAAAATTCTTTTTTCGTATTCCACTGCAGTCTATGCCTTTTTCCAGGATTTTTATTCCATTGCAAGGACATAAAAGTAGGTATCTAGGTAAAAATGCTATAACTGTGGCGCTTTGACTATCTCATCAGTACATAATTTCCGATTTTTTAGACAAAACACTCAATGTAGAGCCCTCAAACGTTAAAGTTAAAACTTTGAAGTTAACAGAACAGTACTTTTACGGGAGGGGAGGGGTGTAGTTTTGCAATCTCGGCACTGTAATGTTTCACCAGGAATATATAAAGTATGATAGAAACACTATCTTCTCGTGTGCTCGGATTAAGGAGTAAGCATTCTGCTTCGTTGGAATTTGCTCGACAATGTATGCTGAAGGGGTTGTATGTAGGGACTAACAACCCCCGCCCCACTTAAGAAATGCTCTTGAAACGTTAAAAAACGTCTAATAAATAATGACATACATAGTTGTCACATCTTATAGCAAGAGTACATAGTAATGATCCTGAAACCGGGATTACCTACAGTAAATTTTCTACCAAAAAACAATTCATTAATCGCTGTACATATATAATGCAGTTCATCAAAGACCTAAATAGCTCACAGAATCTCTTGTGATTAAGATAACAGCCACATGCTTCATTAAAATTTGTGTATCAGCATCGGGGCGGGGATATTTCCAGCCAAGATTGCGGTTAAGTTAAGCCAGCAGGATTCTGAAATCTTAGTTCGGTAGATTAAGCGGGTTAGATATAAATTTAGGACCTACATACATCTGTCGTTGGAATTTGGGACTTTTTTAGCATTAGCAACATAAATTGGTATATATAAACAAGAAACTAACTGCTTAGCAATACAAAAAGTGATAAAGCAAAGCTGAGAGTTTCAGTACCAATATTTTCCAGCCCAATTTTAGCAGGCTCCGCTCTTCTTGTGTGCATTTCTGTGCCAAACAGTTACACACAAACAAACACTAGACCAAAGCACTGTTGAGGCTCACATTATCAGCCTCTGACACGCAGCCCTTAGGATTGGTAAGGTAGTGAGACCAACAGGGGAATCAATACACTTAATTCAAAGCAGGAGATCGCGCCCTTCATAATGCAGGTTAGATCCGAATGGTGGCTGTCCTCAAGGACATATTAGTGATACATGTAGTTTTGCAGCCTCGGCACCGTAATGTTTCACCAGGAGTATATAAACTATGGCGACGGCGAGTACGTCAAACCAATAAGGACAAGTAAAAACTTGAGCTGCTGTGAAGAATTGACAGAATCGTTTCGGCTAATTTTTTGACTGGATTTTTAAATGGATTTGACCCGACTATGGCCATCTTCTAGCGAAGGCAGTTTTTTGCCGATGCTTGGGGTCGAAACGATAGCAACAAGATAACGCCTGATGCTGGTTTTATTAGGAACCCCTCATTAAACAAAGTTTACTTGTCAGGACCTACAAGGGTACATCACGGTACGAGACGGATTAAATAACCCTTCCATTTCTAAGCAGCTAGTAATTACAATACTGTAAACAGCTACTCTGCCCAAAAAATTTCTAGAAATGAGAAAAATACGGAAATGGAACCAAAAGCTAAATAGTAATTACGATGGATCAAGTTTCTCTGATATACATAGACTCTAATTTCGCACTTCCGATACGGTTATAGTGTTTTTCTCATTAGCTGTAATTCTGAAATGCGTATGAGGCAATCAAACTTGGTAAAAAAGGGACCTCCTGTTTGTAGCTTGACAAAATCGTAGCAGACAGTCAAAATAAAAACAAGTAGACAGACTCCTAAAAGGAGTAAGATTCCTTCGCAGAGAGTTATATTTTTCTTGAAAAATGAAAAAACTCACGAAATTCAAATACACAGATAACAGCATGATCGAGAATCGAAGCAGCTATTTACGGTTTACGAAACAATGATACTAACCACTGCACCACTCACCGTTCACGAAAGGTTACTTTAACTTAGCCAGAAATACAAAAATTAATTTAACTAAAATATTCAAAATTTTGAATTCAAGCCAGAAATACAAAAAGGCATTTAATCAAAATATTCAAAATTTTGAATTCAAATCAAAACCAACTTTGTTCAGTACTAATATGTACCATTTAATCATTTATGTATACTAAATAGAGATAAAGTTTACCTAAAATATGTATGTTCTGTTTTTTTGCGCGTTTTCACTGTTCTCGTGATCTCATATTAGATGCTGATTGGCTGTGGCTGAATGCCAACAGCCAATCAGACAGTGTGTAGACAAAATAAACTTGACATCCAAGGGGGGAAACATGTAGCGAAATCATATAATGGAAACCAGATGGGTGAGGCAGAAATTTAATTTTGCAAAAGTTTAAGCTTTCGTCTGGTTGATGAACTTTACCCTGTTTGGGATATGTTTCAGCTCTATTTTTACGCGGCGGCCTCAGCCGCCGCGTATATACTATAGTGCAAACGTGTGCGTCAAGAGCACACAAATGCACCTATTCAAGTGTTAAACTGCTGCTAGGTCAGCAATTAACACTGTTTGTGTGAGCGTGTGTGTCTAGATCGTGTGTATAGTGTACGTACGATTAACTGCCTGTTCAGTGCTCTCATTTACGTCTGTTCAGTGCTGACAACTTTTGCTTGTAGAAAACAATTATTTAACAAAACCTGTCGCAGCTATGTTGCTTGAAATGTTCATTAGTGCGTCGGAAGTAAAAAATTTTGAACTACTCCAGAGGATATGGCAACGTTGCCCAGTGGCGGTTACGGAGTCCATCTATGGAGTATTGACGCCGTTCGCTACGAAACAATAGCTGAGCTGGTCTAGCGTACATCAGCTGACTAGCACACGATGAGCGTGTGCGTTGTTTAGCTGCTGTAAAATGTGAACTGTAACTCGTAAAAAAATTGCTATTATGTAAGATTTTGCAATACAATGATCAGTTTCGAACTTAAACTTTTCACGTTGATCACGTTGCATCTCTTATGTAGTTAATCAAGTTTAACTGAACTGAACCTCCATAAATTTTTTCTGGAGACTTTTTTGGTTATTACTGATGACACTGTTGGCTAAAGTTTAACACTTGAAGTTTTGAAGTTTTAACTGAACTACTTGGTACGTTTTTTAAATATACGCGCTTCGAAAATTTTTAAGTGCCGCGTTTTATATTCGAAGAATATCCTCAGCACTGCAAGCAACTCGCAACGTAGTCTATCTAAAAAGTTTAACCTTACTCGCAAAACGTGCTTGTTTTGGTCATGCCCCCCACGGTTGGAACTCGCTTAGTTCTATAAGCTAGCACAGTGCAAAACATATGGCAATGTCTTACGTATGTTACAGATTTGGTTTGCATGAATTTCATACAACGTTATGATTCTAATAATTCCGCCTTCAGGCGGAATAATAAAAGTATACACTATGAATTCAATATAGGTATATTCAAAGAGAATAACTTATTATAACTGTTAAAAATGGTTACAGAATTCGATAAGTAGGTACGTAGCAAAACTATTTTCTATGTTCACAGTTGCTATTTGTAATTTTCAGCCGCAGTACAAACTATATCCGTTAATAGATCTTTGTAGTAAGTGTCTAACAATTTTGCATTTCAGTTGCGATAGACATTTTGGAATAGCCGCTATCGAATAGTATATAGGTAAGTATCGTATTAGCCCTAAACCATGACTTACGTTTTTGTCGGGGTAGAACAGGCATAAGTTATTCAATTACTCAATCAGTCAATAAAGAAGTTTCATTTTCTAGAAATATAGATCGACAGTTAAACTAGAGGTGACCTAACAGCATTTTTTCTGCAACTGTAGATAGCTTCACATTAAATTCATTATGGCCAGTTTAAACGACCAAATATGCACCAAACTCGAGCCAAACCAAACTGCTCCAAATTCGAGTTTGATGCAAGTTAAGGTCGTGTAAACAGCAATTTTTAATGGACTACCTGTCTATACATATTTACTTTTTCCGATTTTCAAGTTAACTAGTCAAGTTGGTAGGACTGTAAAGGTTAGATCAAATAACCGAATATTTTCTAAGGCAGTCCCGCAAATGCTAGTATACTGTTCTGTGTTTCGAAAATTTGTCGGGCGAAAACACTTCTTGTTATTAATCATATTTACGATACATGGACAGGAAAAATGGGTAACGTATGCAGAAAAAAGCCTTTTTGTAACTTCAAATAACCTAGCACGAGTTTACAGACCTTAACTCATCATATTAACGTTTGTAAAAACACTTGTAAAACTTCTAAACCTTCTAACTCGTCTTGATCTGGAAACGCAGTCGAGTGCGAAATGCACCATAATCCTGTCGAGGCGTTCAATCAGTTTGCATCGTCAAAGAGGTTCATCAAACTAAAGTCTGACCAGAAATTGCTGAACTCTGAGACAAAACAGGTGGCATGAATTTAGCAACTATTTGTTGTACTCGTGATGACTGAAATTTGTTCTTTTCGTAATGAAATCACACGTGTCGTCTCGTCTCAGTGTTCAGCGTTTTTTGGACAGACATCAGAATGAAACTGACTCGCCCAAAGACGACTGACTAGACCCAGAGACAAAAATAAACACGCGATTTCTTGACGAAAAGAACGAACAGCTAGCGTCAAGAGTACAGCGAGTAGTCACAGAAATCACGCCACCTGTTTTGTCGCAGGGTTCAGCAGTTTTTGGTCAGACTTTAGTCTGCATAGTCATTCCCACATTCTGGACTGAAACAAGTCAAGTCCGATTAATCCATTAACAGAATGGGGCTGCCTGAAACTAGCTCTGAGCATTCAACTGTAAACCAACTGTCACACTCCAGCGACTAAAACATTATGGGTTGAATAATTTATGCGAAAACACCTCACCCGCGGCTAGTATCCAAGTAGCTCGTCATTATGGCTCGAAAACAGGCCGGAAAACAAAAAATCCCGCTGTCGTCTGTTTGGTTAAGAAAAACAGCGAAAATAAAGCTCAAAGCAAATTACAAATGAGGAGAGGCTTTTCAATCAGAACGTTTTTTGCCGAATAAGACCGCTTCGGGTTAGGGGCGTCTTAATATGCCATTCCGGTGATTTATTTTTGAGCACTAAATGGGAAAAATGCTTTGTATTTTGGGTTTTGAAATTAAATTTGGTCAAAAGTACACCCCATATGGTGAGATTTAAAGTCTTTTTTGACTAGCTGACAAAAACCTATGAGGTAATAAGAATGTTAATTAAGCTGAAATATGATTTGTACAAATACAGCTTCCCGCATTCTCCAACTTAATGAAAAAACGCATTTTACCAATAGTCGTTCTGATTCAGAACATTAACTTCTGGCTGACTAAACTTATAATATTCGTATATAGTTGACTAAACTGTAATAGTCTTGTCACGAATAAAAGTGCCACCCCAAAAATTTGTCCCCCAGGACACTTTAATTCAGATAAAAGTGTCACCCCGGACACTTTTATCTGGATAAAAGTGTCCCTGTCCTACTTTGGATAAATGTGTCCCCCGTCCCGGACCACTTTTATCTGGATAAAAGTGTCTCTCCGGACACTTCTATCTGGAAAAAACTGTCTCCCCGGACACATTTATCGGGATAAAATTGTCCCCCCACTAAAATTGATTATTCAGGGTTCAGCTTCTGGTTTCACTTCTCGTTCAACTTCGACTTCTGGTTCAGGTTCCAACTTCTGGTTCAGGTTTAGGTTCTTCCGTTTGATAATGTTTAACTTCCGTTTGTCATGTGTGCATCGTGAACCTGAACCAGAAGTTGCGCCAGAACTAGAAGCTGAACCTAAACCTGAACCAGAAGTTGAAACCTAAACCAGAAGTCGAACCAGAAGCTGAGCCTGAACCATCAATGGCAATTTTAGTGGGGGGACACTTTTATCCAGATAAAAGTGTCCGGGGCGACAAATTTTCGGGTGGACACTTTTGTCCGTGACAGTCTGACACAAAGGGCCGCTTCCTAAAATGAATTTAACGAATTAGATTGAAATTTGTTCTGCCCAATAACACAAGACATCGTTTAGAGACCAAATATTATTGATTGTACAATTAACAACACCGCCCATTATTACCGTATTTCCTCGAATAAAGGACCTGTCTTGAATAGCACCCCTGCCTTGAATAGAACCCCCATTCACTGAAAAATAAAAGCCCTGTGGCTGTATTCGAGGAAATACGGTAAGTGAAATTTTGTAAAAATTCATCAGCTTTGAGATAAGCTATTACACAAAGTTTAATCCAATTTGTAAAATCGAATTTAGAAATAAGCTAACCGCCAAACAAATTCTGATCTAATCTGTTAAATCCATTTTAGGAACTAACCGAAAATAGTATATAACCCTGGAAGTATGTAAGTGACTGTACTACAGTGAAAACGGACCAGTATAGCCCCAATAAGTTGCAACTGTGTGCGCACTTCAGGGAGAATAGATATTGGCTTTTAGGTCCAATTCCTAAAATGGATTAAACGGATTAGATTAAAACTTGTTCCATATGTTGATATACCAGTTTCTCTTCCAGAATGTGGTTTGTTTTTGTTTCACAATTGTCAATGCATTATTGCTTATTCATCATTATTGTTAATGCCAATAAAATTATAGGCACCATATGAATTGATAAACGATGTCATGAGTTATTGGCAAAACAAGTTTTAATCTTATCCGTCAAATCCATTTTAGGAATTGGCCCTTAGCAGACTTGTAACAGAACAAAAAACAGTCAGTCTACTAACTCTCTTTCCACTTTCAATCCAAATTAACCTCGGTTACACGTCAATCATGTAAATGACGGAAGACTTAAAAAGTGCTGCTTCTGCTTGATCTATACTTGAAGCAATTCATGCAAAAACGAAGTAGTCCGCAATGAAATGTCTAATTTTGACTAACAAATTCTAGCATAAAATGTTAAATATAAACGTAAAAAACATGTAAATACATGAAAATAAATAATTAAAAAATTAAAATATGAAAACACAAAATTTGTATCAATTATTAATTAAATTAAATTAAAATTAACTAGTCGGGTGGCTACAACGGGTTGCCGACAGTGGGTAGAGGACCCTCTATTCTAAGCAAAGGACCCTCTATTCTAGGTAGAGGACCCTCTGTTCGTGTTACTGTTCAGAAGCTCAAATTACCCCTAGAAACATCAAAATCTCAATTTCAAAAATTTGCCCCCTGAGGACCCCCTGGACCCCCTATGGGGGGTACCTTGAGGAGGTCATAGGGGGGCCCAGGTAGGTCCTAGCCAAAAACAAACCTCGAACTCATGTTCAGGGGCCCAAATTACCCCCAGAAACATCAAAATCTCAATTTCGAAAATTTGACTCCTAAGGACCCCCTCAGTTTTGAGGGTCACGTGACCCGGCCTCCCGTGAGGTCACGGGGTCACCGAAGTGGGGGGCACAATCACTCAAGGGGGGGGACCCTTCCACCAAAGTTTGGTTCATATCCACAAAGTATTACCTCAGAAAAAACGCTTACAAACAAACAACCCAAAAACCGGCAAACAATCAAAAAATGGTCATACCAAAAATAATTATTATTAATAGCAGGATATAAACTATCCTAAGCAAAATGATAAATATAATAATCAGATATGAATATACCAAACGAAAGCTTATGTTACCCTTATTGTTATTATTATTGTGCCTAAGCTAGATTCTTTTTATGGAAATAATTTTAATTTTTGGAATAATTCCATTGTGTTAAATTGTGAAGTAAGATAGGCCCCCTACAGTACTTAAAGGGATTTACGACAGCTCATTGTCGGCCAGTAGCTCAACGGTAGAGCGCTAGTCTGCAGATCCAGAGATGGGTGGTTCGAATCCCCCCTGGGTAATTGTGATGATGCTGCTGTCTTTCCTTTCATACTCTGTAATGTCTCTCCTATGGGTAATCTTCTGTCGCTCACGAATGTATGACTAATGTTCGTACGTATGTACGTACACAATATGCAAATAAGGCAAGTATATAACGGTCTGCCCAGCCCGTCTATTCACTTCTCTTCTTTCGCTCATGTAGCGTTCAGTTGGTTTTTCTTCTTTACGCTGTCTTTAAACTGAACCAACCCGGGACTGTATTGTATATGCACATTACGAGCATATACAATACAGTACTCTCCATTTTTTCTCAGTGTGCGGTACTTTAATGCCGAAGCGCTCTAATTCTTCGACGAGCTCTCGGCCAAGGAAGCGGCGCAGAAGAACCTCGGCCTCGTCCAGGTCTTCAGCGTCCAGTGGCAGCTCTTCAGGCTCCAGTGCTTCCAATGTTTCACAGGAATCGAACGCCACACAGGCCTCTGAGCGATCCGGTTCGGAGTCGCCTCAAATTGTGGGCCAAGACAATTTAGGCCCAGCAGAGCAGGTGGCACCCTTAGCACCGATCCCAAAATGGAATTTTCCAGATATGCCCAGAAAAATTACGTTGGAGACTGTGTCACCACTTGAGCGGCTATGCCCTACCATGCAACGCGGGCGTCGCCCTAATTTTTCTGTTAACCAGTTGGGGATAACGCGCTGGCAAGCGGCGTCAAAAGTGCAATTAGACAAAAGTGACCCCGTTTTTGAAAATTTTGTACTTGGGGAGGAGCAGCAAAAGTTTTTTGCCGCCTCACTTTTGTCTAGCCAGCATTTGAAACTATTATCTGAATCCCATCTAGAATCGGAAAACCGGTTCAGGGGCTGGCAAGAATTCATTGGCACTGCCTGTGTGCCCTTAGCTGCACTTTTCTCTACTGCGGCGGAAAAAGCTACCACCATACAAAACGCAAACCTGCAGGGGTTGGATATTGATCCGGACCTCCAACAGGTGGTTCTACCTACCATGCCACTGGTAGAACTTCTTGATACATACCTGTCTATCTTGGGTGCTCTCTTTAACAGACTGGGATACACACGGGCCTTTAATGCATTGGGTACCATCCATGCCTCTCTGCGGCCAGATTTACGCGAAACCTATTCGCAAAGATCTGACGACACCCTTTTCCCTCCCGATTTCAAAGATATTGTCAAATCTGAGAAAGCACGAAGGGAAAAGGAGGATTTAAAACGCCGAGCGTCCGCACGAGCAATCCGAGACAAAGCGGACAAGGTGCATTTAAGCAACCACTTTGATGATTTTCACAATAATTGTCTAGTTAGTCACAGTCCGACAATGTGTCCTTTTAACGCTAATTTGAGTAGCAATGCCAGCAATTCTGGGCATAATCATAGTCTAATTTGCGCTCCAAGTCCACCCTTCACAATTGTCATAATGTCAACAGAAATTTTAATTATAATTTCAGTTCGAGTCACAACACTCGAAACCAGCGAGCATCAAAGCCGGACCGAGCGGGCAAGGACGCCAAAAGCAACCCTTCCGCCTATCGTTCCGTGGCCCGGGACCTGGACCCAGCAAGGGTAGAGGTGGTCTACTCAAGGGTCGCCAACGAAAACAATAATGTCAGCCGACACCCTACCTCTTCGGTGAGTGCAGAAATTTTATACAACATATTGCAATCAGGCGATACAGCACAAGGTCTAGCTCAGGGTCAGGTTTTACAGTCGGGAAGTTACACACCCGCTGGCCGAGTTGCAAAGTTTGTGGAAAGATGGATGCCGTTTCTACATAGCAAGTTCCAGCGCAGTTTAGTGACGGGGTACAATATCGAATTTACGACAACCCCGCCTGTTCATTTAATGCCAGCACACCCACATTATAGCGCTAGCGAAACGGCAATCATCTCCACAGAAATTAATGCACTACTGGACAAGGGTGCCATTAGGCCTATCCGGCCTACTGAGGTTCGCCATACCTCTCAAATGTTCTTAGTACCAAAAAAGACTGGTGGGTTACGCCCAGTACTCAATTTAAAACATTTAAACTTGTTTGTGAAGCACAGAAAATTTAAAATGGAAACGGCAACCGATGTTGGCTTATTGATTCAAAAAACAAGTGTAATGGCGAGTATAGACTTGAAGGACGCCTATTTTCATATACCCATTGCTAAAAAATCTCAGCCATTTTTGTGTTTTCCATTTCAAGGAAATTACTATTGTTTTGTTTGTCTGCCGTTTGGGTTAGCATCGGCACCTAGAATTTTCACGAAACTTATGAAAATCCCCATTAGTATTTTACGCAGTTACGGTATAAAAATTGTCATTTATATTGACGACATTTTAATACTGGCGAAAGATTCTCAGGTGTGTGCACGACACATCCAACTTTCCATAAATCTGTTGGTGTACCTCGGATTTATTGTTAACCTGCACAAAAGTGAACTAAATCCTACTACCATGATTACATACCTAGGACTGGAATGGGACTCCCGATCATATGTAGTGCGAGTGTCTAACGCCAGAACCAATAAAGCGCTGAAACTGCTAGCTAGCATTCTAAAAAAGCGTGAGATTACCCTACGTGATCTAGCTGCCCTGGTCAGCTCGTTTTCCTCGTTTTTATTCGCTTATCCTGATGCACCTTAATTTTACAGACGCACTCAGTTATATCTGAACAGCCAATTGAAACCGTTGCGGACGGAGTCTGCCTACAGACGGACGGTGACGCTTCCGCAGTCAGTGCGCTCGGAGCTGCAACAGTGGACCAAAATCCTGAAACTACCAGTGCAGCGCTCCCTGGCAACAGCCCCCATTCAAGGCACACTGCAACTCGATGCATCTGATGCAGGATGGGGTGCTGTTTATGAACTAGCATATTGCAGCGGCCGATGGTCGACAATTGAGTCAGAGTTACACATTAATATAAAAGAACTCATGGCCCTCCAGAAAGCACTAGCGGAGCCTAGAATACAAAACGCAATTCGCAATAAGACTATTTTAATTGAATTTGACAATGTAACCGCATTGGCATACATGCGGAAGCGGGGGGGCACACACCAAATAGCACTCTGTCTTTTGGCCCTTGAAATTTGGGGAAGTTTACATGAACTAAAGGTTACACCAAAGTTTCGGCACATTCAAGGTGCTTGTAATCTCGATGCAGATAGCTTATCTCGTGGGTCATCACCCTCTATTGAATGGGAACTGAACCAGAACATACGTGCTGTTCTTTTTGAAATGTTTGGCGTGCCAGAAATCGACTTATTTGCTACAGCCACAAATGCACTGGTGCCACTTTTTTGTAGCTGGCAACCATGTGATACAGCATTTGTAGTAGATGCCTTTTCATTCTCATGGAACATATTTGACTACATATTCGCTTTTCCACCGTTCACTCTCATTTCAAAATTTTTGCAACACATGACTAATTGTTTTCATGGCCTGGCGCTAGTCGTTTTTCCAATATGGCCTTCACGGCCTTGGTTCCCCAATTTGCTAACCTACATAGTTAGCAAAATCATTATTTTTACCCCATCTGAATGTATAATTTTAGACCACGTGCCCGTACCTCAAAATCACTGGAAGATTGCGTGCTGCCTGGTTTCCAAAAACAACTCCAGAATTACGGCATTTTGCAAGAGCTTAGCACCTTCATACTGCTCGAACTGCGAGACTCTACTCGTTCCAGATACACTGGAATTTGGAATCAGTGGGTGCTCTGGACACGAACTGTGGGTGCGGATCCCTACACACCATCTTTGCGGTACGTTTTACAATTCTTAAAAGATAAATTTGACTCAGCCGCGCAATACAACACCCTGATGGTTACAATTTCCGCCTTATCATATCATTTACCTTTGTTTGACGGTGTTCCGCTCAGCCAGCACCGACTGCTGAAGGCGTTTTCTAAAGCCGTTTTCAATCAACGGCCAACAAAGCTTAAGTTGTACCCTTCATGGGATGTAACTAAATTGTTTCAACGGTTTCGAAACCAAATGCCTTTATTCAAACTCTCTTTAATGGAGCTGACACGCAAAACAG
This sequence comes from Trissonchulus sp. WLG1_4, assembly GCA_030248245.1. Lineage (NCBI taxonomy): Eukaryota > Metazoa > Nematoda > Enoplea > Enoplida > Ironidae > Trissonchulus > Trissonchulus sp. WLG1_4. Next base: position 10,934 of record JASANF010014626.1, on the reverse strand, counting down.
CATGTTTAGTAATGCTAGCATTAGCAGGGCGCTGTCAAGCACTTCACACACTTTCGATTCTCCCTACACACATGTCTATTCGTAACGATAGTATCGAATTTATCCATACGATACCTCAGAAAGGGTCGCGTCCACTAAATAGGAAGGACCGAAGTGTTATACACACTTTTTCTGACCCGGCTATTGACCCCGTGACTCACATTCTTTTCTATATAGAAACGACAAAGTTACACCGCAACGACATTACTGCACTATTTATCACTACCCGACGCCCTTACAGGGCCGCGTCACACTCTACGATTGCAAGCTGGATTTGCAAGACAATTGAGTCACAGAACCCTGAAACAACTGTTACTGCACACTCAGTACGCAAAGTAGTCACCTCTCTCGCGTACCGGAACGGTGTCGCTCTAAAAGATGTTCTGGTTGCGGCCAATTGGTCTAATGAGGATACTTTTTTCAGGCACTACCTGATACCTCAAACTGCAGCCCGAACATTACAACAAAGTGTTTGGGGGTCTGGTAGCGGGAATCGTTCGGCTGCCCGCTTAGTTGGCGAGAACCCACCCGCTGCGGCTTCAACAACGAACTGTTCAGATGAACCAGTGCGACAGAGTTATGATGTGGCCTGATAATTAATCATACTCATAATATTTTGCTTGTCTGCAAGTTACTAGTTTACGGGCGTTGCCTCTTTTTTTTCTCTTGTCTTTGATCAGTAAAAAGTTTCTACTCGTAACTCGTAAAACCCATCTGATCTTGCCCACGAAGGCGTTAGGTAAAGTCTACCCATAGGAGAGACATTACAGAGTATGAAATGAATGTTTATTTTCAGCATTGAAAAACATTTCATTCATACAATAGTAATGTCTCTCCTCATTTGGAGCGCCTTCGTGGCTTGTCATTATATGACCTAGATGAACTCAGTGAATAGACGGGCTGGGCAGACCGTTATATACTTGCCTCATTTGCATATTTTGTACGTACATACGTACGAACATTAGTCATACATTCGTAAGCGACAGAAGATTACCCATAGGAGAGACATTACTATCGTATGAATGAAATGTTTTTCAATGCTGAAAATAAACATTCTTTCGGTAAGAATCCCCCCTCCCTTTCTTGACAAAATAATAAAAACAAAATAACTTAAACCATTTTTAACTTACCATCGTCGTAACCACCGTGGTTTAGTGGTTAGCATTGAGGCGTATCATCCCTCTGGTCCCTGGTTCGAGCCCAGCCGGGAGTCAATTTTTCAAATTTTTAACTTAGGTTTTTTTTAGAATAATGAAAGTATTGCATTTCAATCACATACTTGCGTATGAATCTAAGGCATTTCTTCATCAGAAACTTTCTCAAATTTTTGTCATTTTTGTGATCCGCGTATTTGCTTCACGTACATTATATCCCTAACATACCCGACGCACTAGACTTGTAATAATATTTAATATATATATATATATATATATATATATATATATATATATATATATATATATAGAGATATATATATATACATATATATATATATATATATATATATATATATATATATATATATATATATATATATATATATATACAATATCCTATTAATAATGATAATGAAAGTGTCGACTAAGTGTACCCAGATTCCGAATGCACTATACTTGCTATCCAGACGTTTACCTTTCAATTCGCCTCTAGTCGCCTGGTTCCTAAGTTATACGCCACGTAAAACAAAGTTATTTTTTGTTGCAGCCAGCAATGTCTAATATGATGTTACTGAAAAGCCACTACTTATTATCGGCTCTATCCAAATGTCTAAAAGAAACGCCAACGCTTCGTATTACTGTACTATGCAGTAATTTTCACTTAAGGTGGCGCTCAGGGGAACCGACTTTGGCGTTTAGTTTTTTTCACCGACATTTTTGACCATAGTGTCTTGAAGGAAAGTTGTTCAAAATGAAAATAGCTTTCATTCGATGTGCATATTGTGATAAAAATTTTTTTTTAAATTTTTTGGACAATTTTGTAGTCGTAGCAAAAAAATTTTTGTTTTCATATAAAATGATTACTCATATCATTGAAATATGCGGTTTCCTAGCTTTAAATTGATGTATTAAACTTAAGAATACGTTGAAGTTTTGCTGAGTTATTTAGCCGTGAAAATAGCAAATCCAAAATGAAAAACCTACAAAGCTGATAAATCTTCGAAAATGTCAAATTTCTGATTTAATTTCTTAAAAAATTGAGTATGGCTTATTGTAACTTTTTCAACGGAAATATGCAGTCCTAGGAAAGGTATAATTTTTGAAAAAGTGAAACGTGTGGGCAAACCTTACATTTTTGCGTAGCGAAATCGACTACTTTTTTTGGACCTGGGTCCCAGCTGCCGTTTGCGATTGAGTTGAAAATTTGCACAGTGAAAGAAAGAATATAAATGCAGAAGTGAAAGTTTTTCGATTTTCAAATTTTAGCCCGCAGCACTTTTTGTAGTCACTCAAACACGACTGATTTTTGAAAAATCGATTTTTTGCAGAATCAAAAACAAAAATGAAAAATCGAAGATCAATCACGTCTAGATTTTTAAGAGGTCTTTCTATTGATACCAAGATCATCAAAATCGGTTAAAGTTTCGCTGAGCTAGGTCAAAAACAAAACTAGTGTGAATAGGAAATTCGACATGGTCATAAAATTTGACACATTCATATTAAAGTGTTGAACTGTACTGTAAATAGGTTTTTTTGATGTTTATTTGATATACAATTAAAGTGGTATTGCTATTTATTGCATGAGCTGAGCGCCAAACATGAGTTTTGTTGCTGAGCGCTACCTTAAGGGGGTAGTGTCGCGAAAGCAGTCGATTTTGCGCGACTATAAAACTTTTTCACTGAAAGATAGGTCACTGTTCTTTATATATTCTAAAAATATGTTACAAGGCAAATATTTTTGCCAAGTTTTAGAAAAATTGGTGCAGCATACAGTTAGGAGTGAAGTCGCAAAGTCGGAAAAATGACGTTTTGAAAACCTATTCACATTCGATAATTTCGTCACAATTAAAAAACTTTTTGTTTAGATTCTTTACACAAAGTAAAAGCACATATGCTCTAGTTTATGCACACAAAATTTAGTGCAAATTGCTTGAGTGGTTATGAAGTAATGTCTGTTTGAACTGAGAAACTGTGCGTAACCTGTAAAGTACTCACAGCAATAATGATAAATTGTAAAAAATTTAGACACTTATTTTGAAATCAAAAGAAAATTGAACCTTCATTTTTTATTTTTCTTATTTGTGGCAAAAAATGTGCGTCAAAACATTACATGTACCTCACAAGCTGGCCAATCTGATATCTGGCTTGATTTTTAGAACTTTTATGTCTCTATTATGTGATGTCTGGCTCACAATGGTGATTGGTTAAAAATATTGGTAGATATTGGTAGTATAGTGTCTGGCAGTATTTATTTGACACCATATGGCATTTCACTCAATGAACGTACAATTTCAAAACAAAAAGTTCTCATTTTGCAGCCTATGAGCAAAACTGCTTTGGCGACACTACCACCTTGAGCAGGGCGTAAAATGGAGTTTTTACTCCGCGAATCCTCCGCGACAGACCACTCTTAGTAGTTAGTTACTTTTGAGGTTAATCATAAAAAGGCCCGTAACTTTTGCTATGGATGTCATAGGACCATAAAATTAGTGTCACGAGAAAGAGAAATTTTGGCACTTTCAAATGATGTGTTACATGAGGGCGTAATACCTAAAAAAAGTCAAAATTTTAAATTATAATTTTTGACGCACGTTCAACGTTACGTCACGAGGTCATGTCACCCATCATTTTAAAGCTCTGACAATTTGCTTAACAATGATGGTAAAATTGTCGCTGTACCACAAAGGTATCAAGAGTTATGTCCCCTTAAACCCCTTGCTAAAAAGGACTAACTACGTAGATCACACCATGTGTGATCAAATCTCACTGTCGGTGCCCTAATACTAAAATTTAAAAAATTTGAAATTTCTAAATGTTGTTATTATAAATGTTATGGTACTTACGAATTTTGTCTAAGTAGTCTAAACTAGACCCACTAGACTTGTATTAATAATAATAATATTAATAACAGACATTTCAGATACAAAAGGGTTGCCTTTGCTTCGCAACTGGTCGGCAACCCAATTAAAAAATTAAAAAAAGTCGGCTAGAACTAGACATAAATGTCATCGACAGTCATACAATAAGACACAAACATCTGAAAAGAGTGGATTTGGCTCAAGCGACAACAGTGACTCGAAGGTATTAATACCATGTTGTCTCTGTAGAAATACCACAACAAATACGAATTTAATTAAAGAGTACTACGATCGTTAGGAACCACAGAATGGCCTATTCTAGAAAATTACGAATATATACAAGAGTGGTAGTGTCTCAATGACAGAAGAATTATTAGTTACTATTTGTCATGCAGTGACATAGGTATTCTAGAGGATTAGAAACCAGTTGAGGACTGATTATTCTTGAATTTAATTTCATTTCAAAATCTATTCTAATTCAAATCTTGGATCTGAACTTATGCCATTAGCGTTTGTGCGTATCGGTTATAAACGTGAATAAACGTCAAGGTAGTCTAAAAAGTACGGATAAGCGACTTATAAGCTCTTCTGCGGAGTGAGTAGTGGAGTGGGTATAGTGGTGCGGGAAAAAGCCCCTCCCCTACGCGTTTTGCGGGGAAAAAAACCTTAGTGTTTCCTGGCTGAACCTTTAGACATACGCCCATTTTGAGTATTTAGGTGGAAAGCACATCCCACACTGACTTACCACACCAATTTTTTTGCAGTTCTGAGGCCTGTAGCATTTTTTATGAAATATCAAAATTTCGCATGTTGAAAAATTTCCAAGTGACAAAATTTTCCAAATTTTTGACTTTGACCAAATTGACCAAATTTCATAATTTTTCACAAAAACACTTTTGGCCAACGCCGTTAGCATTTTTCAAGAAAGTAACCTTTCCTATATACTTCTAAAGCGCAAAAACAGTTAAAAACGTGATTGACCTGTGACTGTTCAAAGTTTGTGCGGGGAAAAAACCCTATTGCGGGGAAAAAACCCTACATTTATTTTTGGCGTATTTTTTGGCGACATTTTTTTGCTAAACTCACCCATTGTTGCTACTTAAGTAAGTTCATCGTGGCTAACAACTTGGGTAGGCTTCATTGAAACCGTTTATTCGGCCGTCGTTTTTTGTCGTTTTGGGCCATACCCCGACACCCCTTACGAAACCTGGATTGGTAATGTTTCACCAAAATTTGGCAATTTTTTGAATATTTAGGCTTTAGCTGCTGCGTAGCACTTAAATCCAAAAATGGTAGATGCAGGCTGTGTTTGTCTACCGTTTTCAACGTAATAAGCGCAAAAATCTGTTTTTAAATACGGAAAAAATGCATATTTGGGCAGAAGTCATTTCTGCCCAAAAGGGTAGAATTTGAAGAGTCATTGTGAGTCACATGTGTGTCGGTGCAACGGTTTTTTAGTCCATACTGCAGCCTAAGAGATATAGAACACGATAAAATTGTGTTTATGCTCACTGCTAATAGAATAACCAGAAAAAGTGATAGGTTTTTTCCGGCATTAGGTTTTTGCCGGAGGTTTCGAGGCTTATTTGTTGTAAATGAGAATTAGGGCCTATGAGACTCGGGGGCTGTGGTGTAGTGGTTACCATGCTTGACTTCGAAGCAGGCGGCCCGGGTTCGATTCCCGGCGCCCCCATTTCTTTCATTCTTTCTAAATTGGGGCATCATCTTTCTATCCAACAAATTACTTCGAAACGTGAGTAGTTACAATCCATTTTATTAGTGCAACAGTTATGCGAAAGATGGCCGTTATAACTAGGGATGTCGCGGATGTAACTTTTTTGACATCCGCGGATGCGGATGCGGATGCGGATGTTGACTTCTGACATCCGCGCGGATGCGGATGCGGATGCGGATCTTTTTAGAATACGTTCTAAACAGGTTATGAGCCGAATTTTTGAAAAATTTTTCACCAAAAAATACATAATATACTAAAAATAGCAAGTATGAATGCAAGTGCTAAGGAATGAGACTTACATAAAACAGTTTGTATTGAAGTTGTGCATTCATTATACATATTTTCTAAGCCATGCACCGTCATCAACAGTTTGTTTAAAATGCTATTGGTTAACTTTATGCCAACTCAATGGCTATCGGCGTGACCCTCTGGCAACTTGATGCTTTTGGTTGTGGTTGGTGTATAATCACTATACGTACTCTGTCTATTCTTTCTAGTCTATTGATAATATTGTTTTGACAATTATTGCTTTACAAGTTTGTAGATCAGTCTCTCTCAAACATGCGAAACTTAGTTCGAATATGCCCGCAATATCAAATATTCGTGAAGCCTACTTTAGAACAGAGCGATTTGCAACCAACAATGAGGTGAAAAAGCCTAGAATAAAGTTTCATCCATCGTTTTAAGAGCAAAATATTGGTATATACATGCACAAAAATCAAAATTGTCGTCTGATTTTCTACATTTTTAGTAAATTTTGCCGAATCTGCAACATCCGCACATCCGCATTAAATTTTTGCGGATGCGGATGCGGATGTCAAAAAGTTGCGGATCATCCGCGGATGCGGATGCGGATGCGGATATCCGCGACATCCCTAGTTATAACAGCCGCCAGCATTAATGGATCCGATTTATGTGGAGCACAGGACGACCCGAGAAGTTGTAAATAGGGTTTTTCCCCGCACCACTATACATTGTGAGATCTGAGTATCACTAATCCAGCGGAAGTATCAAACTCGGTCAGTATTTGTGGACAAAACTGTTTTTGAAATCTCAATTTCTGCCCATATTTCTCGATGAGTAGCTCCGAAGTCTCTTAAACACCGCAAATTGCTACGATTTCGAGGTCTGTCCGAAACTTAAATTCAGATTATATACTTGACTCAAAATTCAGAGTGAGACGATTGCACCATGAAACCACGACAACATTGTTAACTTACTTCAAGTGATTCAAACGTTAGCTATATAGCCGATATATACATGTACATATCTACACACACGGAGTCTCAGTGGGGAGGGGCTTGCCCCGTATTTTTCAAAATTTTTGGAATTTTTGTTTTTAATAAAAAAATAAAATTTCGCAATTTTTTGCTTTCTGCTCATTTTATAAGCATTTTAAAACAATCTGAGGCAATATTTGAGTTCTCGGGCACCTTTTTTTCTGCACTAATAACGAAGGGGGGATTGTATATACCGATGGGTCAAATCTGAGGAGGGGCTTGCCCCCCAAGACCCACCTTGTAATCTGTGCCTAGTTTATACCGATTACAAAAAAACCAGAGGCGCACAAAATGTTGTTATGCAGTAGTACCAGATTTTAAAATCGCTACTCAGTATCAAGAATACTAATGACGTTCAAAACAGAATCGATTTTGAACAAAATGTAGTTTATCTTAGACGTGAGGAATCAACTGAAACGGCAATTATGCATAAATTAGAATTCTGTAGAGATACCTATACATAAGTTGGCTACTGTAGAAGGGATGAGGTCACTTCCAGACCCATACAAATAAATCAGTTCAATCGCAGTTGTCAATTTTTGACAGCAGCTGACTGAAACTTGTCCTTATCCCTGTCCCTGTGTCCTTAAGGACAAGTATGAACCGGGCTTTAACAACCTGGGGGAGGGCGAGTAAAACAATTTGTCTTAAGTCAAGTTTCACGAATGATGACAATGCTAGCCAGTATCGGTAGCTTTCGGGCTAAAATCCTGGTTTACTGCCCATCCGAAAAATGAACAGGACCGGGTTTCATGAAAATCTGTCGCGAGTCAATAGTAACAGTGACGCAAGTTACAGAACAGAATTCATTCACAAAAACCGTGCCTGTTTACGTACGCGGAAAGGACTTTGATAAAAAAGTTCAATTAAATATTCTAAAAGCAAGAAAACCCATAAAACCCGGAGATGTATGTAAAAGTCGTAACAGAAACAAAAACAAACTACAAATTGACAATATTCAGCTTAAATTAATTCTGGGAGGGAAACATTGCTAGAAATCATCGGATTTGGCTGTACAACCATCGTACATATTACAGTGTAATAAATCCTATTGGACAATGAAGCCAGTCAGAGGTTTATACAACAAAGGTTATAAGTTTTACAGAAGCGCCAACAGATAAATTAGGAAGTGCTTTTATGGCTTGTAAACTATTGTACACAATCAAATTTCACTATAATCATAATATTTAAGCATGTTATTTAATGGTGTCACTCAAAATTACTGACTGTTAGCACTCAAAATTGCAGGCAGAAAATTGGCCGACTAAATGTGACCGCCTGCTGGCTTGAGTACTTGTGTAAGTAAACACTGGAGATTCAGATTGCAAATTTAATTAATTAATTAAATTTAGTTATGCCTAGAAAGTCATCATTTTCCCTCTTACCTAAATTAAAAATATTTGCAATATCATTCAATGGAAAAATAATAAAAAAATAAAAGCAACCTCAGTGTGCACTTAAGGTGGTATTTACGTTTTCGCAGCTTTTTTCAATGTTCTATTTTGTAGCAAAAATACACAAAAATCCAGTTTTTTAGCTATAACTTAGCCGTAAAAGTTTGAATCAATGTCAAAATTAGCTGTGATATTGCTATTTACATTCGCAATGTCCGTGCCAAGTTTAATTATGTTCGATCAAGTAACTTTTGAATTATTGCAAAAACTTCGAAAACGTAACTACCACCTTAAAACAAGTAAGTGTGTTGTTTTGAATATCATATAATAGTTGTATTACGTGAGTGTGTGCTAGGGCCGTAGGCATAATACATGTAGACGGGGTCTCAGTCTGGGGGTGAGCTTGTCCGTGGTTTTTCGAAATTTTAAGATCGCCTTGAAACCTGCGGGGGGGGAGCTTGAACGTAAAAAACGCAATAAATTGCATCTGCTAATTGAAGCCGTTTATGGTCGGCATGCCTTTGTACATTGTCTGGGCGATTGGGTTCCAATGTGCAACCAAATGGCATTCCGATGTGCAACCTCAGTACCAAAGTGCAACCTTGCGATTCCGATGAGCAACCTTGCGGTTCCAATGTGCAACCTCGCAATTCCGATGTGCAACCTGGCAGTTTTAATGCGTATCTAACTTCAAAACTTACTTATGCTATGCTTTCTACTAACTGTAGTTACTTCAAAGTCAGCAATGAATTATGGAATTTGTAATAAATATGTTTTGGCTATATAAACTTAAGTTTAAATTGAACAATAACTTAGCTTTAGACACTTGTGCACTTCACAGCTAAATATACAGAAACGATAACTTGGCAAAATAGCAAAATATACACTGAATACAATACCTACAAATTATATAGTTCAAACTTAAAAACAATTAAACGAAACTTTAAATAATATTAGTTCACATCATTTTACAATCATTAACCGCTATTCTATAGCACGTGCACAGTTGGCCTTAGTTTAAAGTCAGCCAAAAGCCACTTCTATACTACGTTCACAGTACAATATTTAGGAAATTTTGTTAGTTTCAACAAAGTTTTGTCATAACTTTTGAACTACTTTGACGAGTTTATTTGACACCTGTTCGGTTGAAAGTGAAACCTTCTAAAACAGCCGACAAAAGGGCAAACCGATCACTACATTTTAAAATTTTAAAACTACACGACCCACTACCATTCAAAACGGACACTGACAGTTTTGCCGTGCAAGCAGTGGCTGTCATGCACCCCGTAGATATTTGACCTCTAAGTGAGTCCTCCTTATGTGTCTGTATGTGTGCCTGTGTGTGTGCATTGTTAGACTAATTTGCGAAATAAAACTTGTCAATTTACTCTTAAAAGTGCGTAAAGGTTGCACATCGGAATGCAAAAGTTGCACATCGGAATGGAAAGGTTGCACATATAATAAACCCGTCTGGGCCAGTCTACCACGTTTTGAGTGACAACTGTCAGTAATTTTCAGTGAACCCATTAATATTTTTCCAATATTTGCATTAACACCTCTATGTAAACACTAAACAGTATATAATCTAGATTGAGTACAAAAGTTCATATAAAGGAAAGTATAAGCTTACACATGCTTCCATCCATTTGAATAATTAAGAATTCAAAAGTAAAAATTCCATAATACTCTTGGTATCACATGATTAATGTAAAAAAGTGTCTGTATATCTAAAACAATAAAAAATTTAGCGCAAAAATAAGCAGGAAAAATTAATTGAATTCTGAAACCAGCGTCGACAACGACAAGGCCTTTCCATAAATAAGGCCACAATACGTGAAATACTGAATCTAAGGGATCTATAGACGTGGAGAAGAATGGCAAAAGAGCGAGGGGGGCATTCGAAATTAAGAGATTGCTGATCGCAGCTTTGAGCTCCCATTTTAAAGTACACGTTGTGATACCATCAGCACGTGAATTTTAGCTGTTGATACACTATACAAGCTTTTCTCACTCAACAGCTTGTTCTAACTCATTTCGAGACAGCATTTTTGCATGGCGGTGCAAGGATTATTTGGAATTGGAAGGGAGTGGTCTGAGATACAAAGCTGACAGCCATCAAGAGTACACAATAGTGTCTCACTCTACAAGCCTGACTGTGTTCTAGCTCAGGCAGATTACGCTCGTCATTTTCGGCCTACATGTTCAAGTTTGTTAAACAGGTAGCCACTAAGCGGCCAATCAGAACCGAGCTGCTGCTCCTACGATAGAGTGCGGGACTATTATGTACACCTGCAGCTATATACATATATAGTAACGCTGTCGAGAGGAGATATCGCCCAAAAACTGAAATATACAATAGGGATATCACAGGTTATTCAAAAACAAAATTAAATGTAAAATTCGTCCAGTTGTCTTTAGAGGCATAAAGATGATTCAAAAGAAGTACCCAAGCTTATGAGTGAAAAGTTATA
>JASANF010014625.1:25000-31740 GCA_030248245.1 Trissonchulus sp. WLG1_4 | reverse complement strand
CAAAAGTCACACACTAGCTCAAATTATTTTAACTTCTGATGTGTATTACAGGAGGTTGAATTTCTGTGAACAGTTGTAAATCTTGTTCAACAGTAATTAAAAACAGTTTACTATGTATTTAACTTGCTTTAGTTGTTTTACTTACGATCCGATGCCAGCATTTAAAAACCATCAACACTTGAGCACAATTCTTTCGGAATGTCCATGGGATGCCCAGTGCGCTAAGATGGTTGCCGAATGTAACACCAAATTTAGGTAATGTTAAATGTTGGTTTCATATCTATTAAGATTAACTATACCTAAACTAGTCTAAACTACTAGAATTTTGTAGATTTCCTTAAACCATGGTTTTTGCACTGTTGAAATTTCAGCAGAACAAGCCCTGCTATGCTGGTTTCAAATTTCAACTGGCAAAAACCAAGGTTTTAGAAAATTTACGAAATTCGTAACGAATCAGGCAACATTTGTAATGAAATTATGTGCAAATCATATGAAAACGTACGCAAAACCATGGTTTTGAAAAACTAGGCATGGGCACGTTTAAACGGTTTGAACGTTTGGAACCGTTTAAACGTTTACGGGTTCAAAAAACGCGGTTTTCGAACCGTTTAACGTTTGGTACGTTTAAACGTTTAAACACGTTTAAACGTTTAAACGTCTAACCGCGTTTAAAAGTTTAAACGTTTAAACATTTAAACGTTTAAACGTTTGAACGTTTAAACGTTCAGACGCGGTTAAACGTTTAAACGTTTAAACGTTCAAACGTTTGAACGCTTACATGTATAAACGTTTAAACGTTTTATACGCATTTAAACGCTTAATTGTTCAACCGTTTAAACGTTCAAGCTTACGTGTTCAACCGTTTAAACGTTTAAACGCGTTTAAACGGTCACTTGTTTAACCGTTTAAACGTTTAAACGCGTTTAAACTATGCCTTGTTTAACCGTTTAAACGTTTAAACGTTTATATGCGTTTAACGTTTAAACGTTTAAACGTTTAAACTTTTAAACGTTTAAACGGTCAAAAAACGTTTACAACCGGAAAACGCGTTTAAACGTTTAAACGCGTTTTCTCATCTGTAAACGCGAGCGTTTAAACGTTTACAGATTTTTGTAAACGTGCCATTGCCTATTAAAAGCCACCGTGGTGAAATTCACTCTAAAGGTTGCCCCAACTTTTGCCTTCCCAATGTCTCGGCAACCCCAAAACACACTAAACATAAATAAACGAGGTTAACTTTAACTTGAAATAAAGGTTAGCTTTAAATAAACTAGGTTCTTCACTTAAGGTGGTAGTGTCGCCAAAGCAGTTTTGCTCATAGGTTACAAAAAAGAGCTTTTTGCTTTGAAATTGTACGTTCACTGAGATACTAGTAAAATGCTATATGGTGTCAAATAAATACTACCAGACACTAGACTACCAATATCTATCAATATTCTGAACCAATCAACATTTGTAAGCCAGACATCACACAATAGAGACATAAAAGTTCAAAAAATCAAGCCAGATATCAGATTGGCCAGCTTGTGAAGTACATGTAATGTTTTGACGCACAATTTTTTGTCACAAATAAGAAAAATGAAAAATAAAGGTTAGTTTTTCTTTTGATTTCAAAATAAGCTTCTAGATTTTTTACAATTTATCATTATTGCTGTGAGTTCTTCACCGTTTACGCACAGTTTCACAGTTCAAACAGGTATTACTCCGCAACCGCTAGAGCAATTTGCACTCAATTTTGTGTGCATAAACTAGAGCATATGTGCTTGTAGTCTGTGCAAAGAATCTAAACAAAAAGTTTTATAATTGTGACGAAATTATCGAATGTGAATAGGTTTTCAAAACGTCATTTTTCCGACTTTGCGACTTCACTGCTAACTGTATGCTACATCAATTTTGCTGAAACTTAGCGAAGTAATTTGCCTTAAAACATATTTTTAGAATATATAAAGAACAATGACCTATCTTTTACGGAATAAGTTTTATAGTCGCGCAAAATCGACTGCTTTCGCGACACTACCCCCTTAATACCAAACCACTATGTTACAAAATGTGAAAAATGAAAAAAATAAAACTAAAACTCTTTAGTTGTGCGAACGACACCGCCAAATCACCTGACTGGGACGCGTGCGTGAGTGGTGTAAAACTAGAGGCCACACCAAACTGTGATCAGTACGCCGCAAAAATGGGATATCCCACCAGCAATGGATCCGCTGGAGGTATTTTTAATGATTCTTGTGGTACGTGTCCCTTGCCATAAAATTCAAGTGTTCATTTTTTGCGATAAAGCAAAAACCAGAGCAATTAATTTTAAAAATCCAGTAAATACTATATTCATTTTTACCAATTGATACATTTTTCCTGCTTACTATCAATTGAAAATTTATAACTTCAGCATAGTCAAGTTAGCTATTAGTAATTACTTGGAATTAATTGCTAGTTTTAATAGTAGTAATTGATTGGAAACTGGAAAATTTATTAAATAAAAATTACTGATTCAAACCCTATCCAGGCCAGCTGCATATTATGTTTTTTACTTATATTTATCTTTCACATCGTTTATACTGTTTCTGTACCAACAACAGGCACCGTTCCACCCCCCACAACAACCCAGCCAGGGGCCACTCAAGCAGGAACCACAACCACCGCTGCAGCCACTACCACTGCAGCCGGAGTAACACTGCCTCCTCCCACCACCACTACAGCCGGTGTAGCGGTGCCTTTACCAACCACAACCACACAAGCAAGGTTGGCATGGAATTATAACATTAATTCAGATTAATATTAAAACATGTTAGGTATATAAAAAGTTGAAAAATTTCAAAAAATTCAAAAATTTCAAAGCAGTATTTTTTATGGTAATTTAAATACTCTTCTAGCATAGCATCCGTTAAGGGTGGGTGCGTGTTTTTTTTTTTGCCGGGGGAGTTGGTAAGGGAAGTGAAGATATTTTTGTCTTCGTTCACTACACCATTATTTTTTTTTTTTTTTTTATTTTTTTTTTTTGGTGATTTGTATAATATAGTAAAAAATCTATTTCTCGGGGTTTCTTAAAAATATGGCCAACTGAGTAGCTGGTTGTTTTATGTTTGTTTTTGATAGTGAAATAGTGGTGGTAGTTACTAGTTAGTTTGGGGTCTTGTTTCGTAAAAATGTTGGCGATTTTTTTCTTCTTTTCTTCTTTTTCTAAAAAAGAGCTTTGAAAAAAGCCTCACGTAAAAAAACTGCGATTCTGGAACTACCACCTTAAGTAATAAGTATAACCAATAGTACTGTAGCTGTATAGCTAATTTTTATTCAATTTATTTTATTTTTATTTATTTAATTTGGTATAACTGATTTTTTTTCTTAACTTTGTTCTACTTTTTAATGCCGATAATTTTAAAGCTGAAATAAGCAAATAATACAAATCAGACTGAGTCTTTGTTCAAGTTTCAGGCAAATCTTTTCATTAGTATTAGTTGTTTTATAAATCTCGTGTGTTTAACGCAATTGTTTTGCGATTTCATATGAGTTGAGTTATTTAACTTGCTTTCAGCGCCGCTGGGACTACTACAACTGCTGCTGCTGGTGGTCTTGGTGGGTTGCCCATAGTAGGCTAACTACATGCTATGCGTCTACTTTGCAAGAACTTCATCGAAAAAATGTCATTGTCTGATTCTAAGTGCTACAATAAAGCCGGTCGATGTCAAATTGTATGTAAATTCGGGAATTTATAGTAAAATCACTGTAGTGTTGGCAATAGAAGGAAATTTTCATGGGTTTAAATAGTGATTGACTGATTGATTAGTTTGGCTCTTGGAGCCAAGTCCTTCACCCCGAATCGAAGGGTTAATTTTAGTCGCACGAGAATGTTTATGCATAGGTCATTCCAAAACCTCAGGATTAAACGTTAAATTAACGTTTAGCACGCTGCTTTTTAGTCTGACTAAACGGACTTAACTATGCACGCTACTGTTAATCCTGCGAGCTAAATCCGTTTAGAAGGGCTCAACAGTCAAACTACCACACGGCACATTCCAGCCAATTATCAACTGATCACAGATCTGACCCCTTGGTTAAACTATTGGAATTTTCTCGTAGGGGTGTTAGTATGACACGTTTCTTTGTTTTAATTTGTGTTTTTAAATGATGTGTGTTTAAAGTGTTTCCACCTTTGGTCCATTAATACACCTATACAAAAACTTGAGCATAAAAACCTATATGACCACACTTTTTTATTATGATATTAGTATATATTATATTTATTTGAAAACCATTCATAAAATCGTTTCAATTATCACAGCAAATCAAGGAAAAAAACCACAGTAATTGACCATCAAACGTTGATTTCATAAGGGTCTAACGGTTTTCAGCTGTAAATATTTTGTCTTCAAGTACGCAAGAAATGTAAGAACGGTATCTGAAGCCCCCATTAGCGAAAACCCAAGCCACATTCCTAGTTGACCACCAAGCATCGAGACGAGACTGTCCCGAGACATTTTTGGTTGAATCAGAAGTTCATTGTAGCTTAGCCTGCTATATCGCAGCATTAGTTGCATTGGTTTGCCAGGGCTGCAAGATAACCACAAAATCAAATCATAGTTATGCAGTCTATTCAGTTGACTTTATGACTGCTTTCTATTGATTAATCAAAATCACTACACTAATTCACTATTGAGTACAAAATATACTCTCAGGTTTGAAAGGTCACAGACTCACTGTTGGTTCAGGTTGGTGGTATTACAACACCAACGATATAATGACTTACTGAGTATTTCTGTAGTGGAGACTCAAAGGGTAGTAAACAAGGTCAACATTCATATCCCAAGATTCCTCCACTGTACTACTGAGACAACTGTTAGTACAGGCATCATTTTCATCAATCAGCAGTTTCCCATTGCGTTTGTAACATTGAACTAACTGAAAGCATTTGAGATTTAAAACAATAGTTACAAAAAAGTAAGATAAGCTTTTTTAGGCGTTTGCAAAGACATCCTATTCGACTAAAGTACCTGATTTCCGATTCAATGTTTAGTAATTTGTAAAATATAATATTAATATATTCGTTGGTAAAACATATACCTGTCAACTGCACATTTAAGAATGAGGGCTTACACTTCGCGTTGCTAGCATGTGCGTACTGCGTAGTTTGGGCTACATTCTCGCAAGGATTAGCTGTTTATTGGTTTTGTGGCATTCGCAAGACAGTGTATGAAATCCAGAGTTTTGTGAAGAACACACAACATGTGACATATTTCGGTAGATCAGTGAAAAAACAGAACAACTACCTTATATTAGGAAGGTATTGAAATCAATTGCATTTAGATGTGTAGAAAATTATTCCTTGTTAAAAATATTACTTAATTGCAGCCGTGTACAGAATTACTTTACACGATTTTTAAACGTTTTTTTACCATTGTAACTTTTGTATCCAAACATTCACTGTATCAAAACTAGATGCCAGTGAGATTGCGAGGGCAACTTACATTTTGTGGACAGCTCAAAAATGTTAATATGTAGTATAGTTTTAGTCATACTAATGAAAAAACTTTCATGGAGTAAATGATTGTGAAATAGGCGGCATATTAGGTTCCTAAACTCTTCCTCAAATTTACTCTTTAGCTTCTGAACAAAAAGAAAAGGTTTTAAAAATGTGTGATAACTGATAATTAAAATTAAACTGAAACAAAAAGTTTAATTTTAAATTAGTGCAAAATAATTAATTAAAATTAATGTTTTGCAAAAAAAAATGTTTAATTATTTCAAATTAAACAAGTGCAAAGTGAAATTTTTACAAACCTTTGCAATCGTGCAAAGTTCAAAATGTTCAAATGGCGCAGAAATGCAGCCGCAGGTTTTATTTTCTAGTAAAACTCGACATCCTCCATAGCAGTCGTTGGTTTGATGAATAAGACCACCCAAAAGTCGCGATTGACTGAACGTTTGCCGTGAATTCATTTTTTGAACCCTCCTAGTCGGCGTGATTGTTAGCCACGCAGAATAGTCCATTGCTAAGTAAAAGGAAGATAAAGAAATCGTACAAACATCAAACGGACATTTCAGCTGGACAATGTATCCCGATGCTGGCAGAATAATTATATTCAATTCTGTCTCGACCTGTTCAAACTCACTCAAATTACCATCGAAAGCAAAAGCCGAGCCAACAATCAAAGCTGTGATGTGCTGATCACCAGTATTGGTAATGACGTGACACATACCAAGTCGGTACTCAAATGTGGGCTTACTTCCCATGGTACACTGCGTCTGATAGGAAATAGAAGAATTGGCATTCATCACCCAACATCGTGGATTGGCATAGGCAGCGTTAAAGCCAAAGTTAAAAAACAAATATGCCGTGTCATTATGTGTAAACGTGTCCAAAACAAAGGCAGCCCTTTCATACTCGCTTATATTTTGGCTCAAGCTATTTAAAACGGTTATCAATACGTTGTCTGTCAGTCTGTTTAAATTTTTTAAAGATTCGATTACGTCCTCACTTGCTCCTGATTTTCGAAGTGCACTCAAATTCCAGTATTGCAGTGTAGGCGCGCAGAACTGTACAGCCGGAAAGCTAAGCTCAATGGTTGGTTTGACGGCAATACTGACAGAAGTATCTCCTTGGGCAAACTCCTTAATATTACCGGCACAGAAGTATACAGTCAAAACAACTGCGCACATCCATACAACCGCTTTAAAAATGCTTCCTTTATTATTCATCATTGAAGCGTATTATGTGTTACTTTTAGCTGAATTAAAAATTT
>JASANF010014625.1:0-20000 GCA_030248245.1 Trissonchulus sp. WLG1_4 | reverse complement strand
CTAGTGGTTATATAAAAATTTCCCTCATTAAAACATTACGATTTTAAATGGTTTGAATTAAATAATTAAACATTGATTTGTCCAAATTTTCACTGTAAATAATCCATGTCAAGAATTTGCTACTCATTACCTACATGTCGATGACTGAAACTTTGAATTACCAAATTGTACCAACTACACGTAAAGGAATATTTTGTAGAATTAATTTTCAGCTGCATCAAGTACAACCCCGCGACAATCCTCCAGACTATGGCACACGCTGATACAGTCATGGCCAATTGTCCTTGGGTCGGCGAATGTGCTCAGCTTATAGCAGAGTGCGACAGCAGATTTGGGTAATTCTCTTAAATCTTGAAAGAATAATAATGTACCGGTTTTGAAAGAGTGGAAAAGATGGAGGGATGTTTGTGTCGATATTGAGAATGCTAACCACTACACCACGCCCCCAAGTCTCGTAGGCATGAATCTCATTTCCAACATAGAAGCATTCCAGTGCGGCCAAAGTAGTTGGGTCTGAGTAATTTCGTCCAAAAGAATATTTTATAGTTTTCTAGTCTAAGTCAGTTAAGGCAATCTCAGTTTCAACTGTGATTCAAAAAAAGCGCACATACATAGCGGAGTTAACTTGAGTTTTTTTTGTTTTACTTTCACTTTATATCTGACATGCGGGTACACCCACGTATTTAAATATAAAAAGCAGAGCTGCTTGAAATTTTTTCAAGTTTAAAGTTAGATGTTTTTTTTACTTTTTTAACTCATCAAAGTTTACATCTCCGATAGTTATTTAGATGTCCCAATGATGATCCGGCTGCGCCAAAATCCGGAGATTGGGATGCTTGTCTGCAGCAACAGGTTGAGGCGCCGTCGAGTCCAGCCACTGACTGTGACCAAATCAACTTTAGCAGTACAACTGCTGGATCTACAACTTCACCCGGAGGTATTCGGTACTTCTGTTGATAATATGTACTACACGGCTTTGTACGTAATATGGCATTGCTATGGCAAAAGTTAGGAAAGTCAAAAACAAAACCTATGATAATTGATTGGTAGCTTTATCGGTTATACTTATAACCGAAGTTTTATCCATGTAGGGTCTTTAATTTTGACTTTGCTACAATCAAGGGGATTTATTGAGTATTCATTATTCAATTGGTGAACACTGTCGTAGGAACCACAACCACTCTGGCAGGAACTACAACTACGCCAGGAGGAATTACAACTACGAATTTAGCAGCAACTTCAACCACTCCGGTAGCAACTACAACCACACCCGGTGGAGCTACAACTACAACTATGGCAGCAACTTCAACCACTCCGGCAGGAACTACAACAACACCAAGTGGAGCTACAACTACAACTATGGCAGCAACTTCAACCACTCCGGTAGCAACTACAACCACACCCGGTGGAGCTACAACTACAACTATGGCAGCAACTTCAACCACTCCGGCAGGAACTACAACCACCCCAGCTGGATGAATAGATACATATGGTGTGTAAAAATTAACCCTTTCATTCCTAAATTTTAATAAATTGCACAATAAAGTCCAAGCTTTGGCTGGGATTTTATGCCTCAGACTGGCCATGGGTCCCAGTCACAACTTTGTGGCAGAACTGTAACGCCAAACTAGAGTTCGCAACGGGTCGAGATTTCATAACCCGACCCGACCCGACCCGACCCGAGCAAATGTCTAACCCGACCCGACCCGACCCGACCCGACCCGACCCGACCCGACCCGACTTGTACTGAAGCTGCTATAAAAACACTTGAGATTTACTTTTCACTTTTTTGTTTCCAGTTTTTTATATATTTCATGTGTTTTGATAAGCTACAGCACACATGGGAGGGTCTGGGGGGGCAACCCCCCTCCAGATTTGAGATTCCGGGACAAGCCCCCCCTCAGATTTGACCCATGGGGGCAAGCCCCCCCCCCTCCTTGTCGCCGAAAAAAGTGCCCGAAAACTCAACAATCGTCTCAGATAGCTGTAAATTGTTTAAAAAATAAGCAAAAGGCAAAAAAACGCTAAAAACTGTCAGAGTTTCGCAAAGAATTTCCCCTTTTTAAGCACAATTTTGAAATACTAGCGTTTCTGTCAGTTCAAGCCCCTAAAACGTCGAGACAAGCCCCCCTTAAATTTCGAAAAATCCGGGACAAGCCTGCCCCCAAGACCAAGACCCCATGTACATGTATGGACTAAAGTAGCTAATTCTGGGCTAAAAAGCACTAAGAGCTCGAAAACACTGTTACATCACTCTGCAGCGGGTACATTAGGTTGAAAATATCATCAAAGCAGAAAAATGTAATCTAATACTTACGGATTATACCCAAAATTTTTGACCCCAATTGACCCGCACAACCCGCGGGTTGCAAAATCTCAACCCGACCCGACCCGACTCGACCCGCGCTAACCCGACCCGATTGCGAACTCTACGCCAGACCACTCGGCCACCATTCACTCGGATACCTAAGGCATCGTCGTGAAGTAACTGATTCTGTGAAACATCAGGCTGACAGGTTTCACTAGTGTGACATAGTGCCAATAGTAGATTTAAAGCCACTGTGGGAAAGAAAGGGTTAATGAACATTAATCATTAATTGAATTGCAGATTAATTAACAGCAAGGCAAAAAAGTCTCATTTCATTTTCATCTTGATTTTAATAATCAAGTGACTTATTTTGTTCCAGAACTCGGTAGGGAATTCAAAATGTCATGAAGTCATAATTTTCACTATCAAAATAAAGTTTTTTCCTGAAAATTAGGCAAAAGTTTCAAGTACATAAACTTTAAATTTGTCGTTATATTTATCACAAAAATTATCCATACGCTTATGTCTAAATGTGATAAAATTCCGACTAGCTTTTTTGCCCTACTGTAAAGTGCTAAACTTTTGAAAAAACTTTGTAACAATAAAATGTTATTGAACTCTGTTAATATTTATACTCTACTAATAAAAATCAGAATTCAGTAGGTAAAATTACCTTATACTTCAAGTAAACAAACATCTATTCAACAATATACTATAAAAAATTTTGCATAACTCGTTGAGGAGTCACCCTCATAAATTTTTTATGCAAGCTCTCCAATTTTTAATTCTATGATGAAATCCGACGCACGCCAGGCCCGTCGGATGATGTCATCCGACGGCCTCGGTGATGAAACCCGTTCCAATGAAATGAAAATGAATGAAATCAAAAATTGAATCTTAATTAATGCTTTTATTCTATCTGTAGTCTGTTTCTGTGCTGCAGTAGGACAAAACAAATCATTTCATGTGGAATGACAAATTTAATAATAACAAATCATTATTATCACAATATATGATCAAGACACAATTTTACCAGAAGCGCAAGTTATTTACAAAATAACACCGCGTTTTATACTCTTGCGGTCCGGGGCTCAAAATGCCAACTATCAGTAGCAGCGGTTGATTCCCAATCCAAAGATGTCTCATCCTGTCGCTCTGACGGAGGGTCGGCTCTATCAAATTCAAACCTGCGCACCCGTGGTTTTCGGGGGGCGACGTACGGAGGGGGCGGGGGTCTGGGTTGCTGCCGCTCTGGACCGTACGTATATATAACGTCACTGCTTTCGTCCACACGAGGCAAATGATGAACAGGCGTCGATGGACGTTCCGGCACGGCAGGCCGTTGAGAAGGGGATCGCGTCTGGCTCTGAGTGCTAACTTTGTTTCTTCGTTCCGAGCTGAAATTTTACAAAAAAATACCTATAAGTTCTAAATCATGCTAAATATCTACATTGAATCGCTGAGTTGTTACGCTTTAAAATTTTAGATGTGATTTAAATTCTAGTTGTTTTTTTAATTTCTAAATCGATTTTCCAATAAACTGGTTTTTCATCTGATAGCAATAATGTAAATGTTGATTTTCAAAAATGGAGGAAAACGGTTACAGGTCAACGCTTACCGATCCAAATTGGTACAGTTTAGTAGCTTATATACTTATCACTCCATGAAACAAATAAAGCAAACTAAAAGCGAAAACAGTAAAAGCATGCACAAAAACATTATGAAGCCAAACAACTCTTCAATTTTCACTAACAGTACTTGAACCTGATGTAGTACTAACAGTATCCGGATAAACAATACTGACTGTTTATTGCAGTACTAACTAACAGTATTAACAGTATTATCAACTGACTGACTCAATGACTTTATCAACAGTATTAACAGTACCCGAACCGGATAAATATGAGATGTAACTTAGTTTAATAAAAGATCAGCCAAAACAACGTTAATTACTGTGTGCAAATTGCAATAATCATCGTCACAAAGACGGGGGATTGAAAATCATCTACTTCAACCCAAGGTATGGGCAGAGGACACTTTTGTTTCCAAATATCTCAGCAGTTGCAATTCTTGTCCCTCTCCCACTGTGAATAAGTTTTCTAATACACCGCACGTCCCCACTGCCGTTTTTTAAGTGCAGTAGTTAATACCTACAATTTCGCACATATTGCTACAACTCTACGCTTCAATTCTGTAGATCAGCTACATTTGAAAAAACTCATCTCAACATACTAATATGCGTTCTTGCTGATGTTTTATATTACCTATATAAGTAACTTTGACGATTAAGTAAACTTATAACATAATCATTCTTACTATAAGCATATTATGCAGCAAGTGAGCAATAAAAGCAGGAGCAAAACTCCTGCTATAACTCCCAATACAATTGACAGGATAAAAAATTTATGCTTTTCATCCTTTATATCGTCAGTGTTGCATTCCGACGTTGTAGTTGTTTGTAACGATGATGATAATGATGATGTAGCCGATGTAGGTGACGATGAAGTTGAAACTTGTGGTATCTGTTGACAATTCCAATGTGCTGAAAGTATAGAAAATGTCTGTATAAACATTTATTAAGATTTTGCTATTAAGATGCTATGTAACAAGAACAAGATAATGTATTTTTATATCTTGGTAATAATAAGGTAGGTAATAACATAATGCAAATTTCATGGCTGCAAAACGTTAAGGTTGCTACCTTGCGACCTTGCGCTGATTGTTTTCTTCTATGTAAAATGTAAATCCCACCACTGCTTAGCCATTGTTACCTGATGTTGCTTGGAGTTGGAACCAGGACATTAAATTCTATTATACAATTCTATTCTACTTCAATTCTATGATACATTATATGACTTATAATAAGATAAAAAAGTACAAACAAAGAAACCGGTCACTGCTCACTAGTGTTTGTTAAATTAAAAGGTTGCAATATTAATATTATATCAATATTAATTACAAGTTTAATTAATTACATTAATTAATTAATTACAATTACATGCTTCAAACTGAACCGGTCCTATACATTAGGTAATCATTATTAGACAGGCATTAGCCAATCAAAAATAACAAAACCCACACGGTGCTGATTCGCATGCACAACAGCTACTAAACGCAGAAGTTTGACAGAAGCATGTGTTCTCAGAACAGTCAGATTCGCTGAAGGCTCGGTCGCATAAATTGTCACAACTTGTCCCTCCACAAGTTGAAGAGACTGAGTAGCGCAAACTAGAAAATAATCGTTATTAGTAAATAAATTCGTTATAAAAAACAAAATCAAGAATAGTTTTTCAACACAGTGCTAACAAGCTAATAAGCCATCTTGTTCAAAATGAAACCTTCAACAGTTTCTAAGTCAATTTTAACTAGCGTTCCTTAACAGTTCTTATGAGATTTAAACACCTTACTGTCAAAGAATGCAAGTTGCCGAGCCTGTGGGCACAACTAGCTAAACTTGTTGACAAATTGCGAGACTGAAACAGCTTAAAACAGCTCAAAACAGCATGTATCGTTTTTGTTCACAAGCTTGGTTATGCGCTAAGGCTTATTCATTCTGTAATTCCGACGTTTATGAGTTTTTTCGTGTAAAACTTTACCTACTAACCTGAACGTCTTATAATTAGACGAACGTTCATCTTTATAATCATCGAATTGTTTTAACGACAAGTCAATGAAATCGGCAAAGTTTATTCCGGTGCCATTCGACTTGCCGTAACATCTGAGATACAAGTTAAACTTGAGTAAGGGGTAATCCTGAAAAAAATTATAACATAAAAATTAATGAATTTTTTTGTCATCCTGTAGCAGAATTTTGTTAGTTAATGTCTAAAAGTAAACAGTAACGGTCAAAAGTAACATTGAAAAAATGTAAACGTTAAACCCTGTTAAATTGAAAATTATTTCGTGATTCATTCATTCGCAGCACAAAATATGCAAGGAGACACAACCACGTGTCAAACGGTATGCCTTTATGTTTTATGTAGTTTATTTTTGTTTTGTTAACTGCATACTTCATGACAGAAAACAAAACATACTTCATTTCATACTGGAAACAGAATACCTAGTCATACTTCATTTTAATACCTTGTTCAGTACTGTGAATGTGACTGGATTAGGAATTGTGTTGTTCAGTACATCCAATGAAGTAGCTACAAATGTAGATTTCGGGGCAGGTTCAAAGCGAAAGGGCATCGGTTTGTTTTTTCCAGTCTGAGATGCGTCGAAGTTTGATTGAATTATAGTTGGACCGAGATTGAGACTGAAAAATAAATAAATATGAACGGCAGGTAAATGTCAATGGTCATGCAATCGAAAAATTTGAAAGTTCTGTAAAAGTTACATACCGACTTTTTCAGGCGAAGGCGTTAAACTGATCTTTAAATTCGGTCTAATTTGAATTTTTACGAGTAGCCTAATAAAAAATATAAGGTCACAATCCATGAAATATAATTATTCTCAGATTACCTCGACGTTGATAGAGACAAAACCATAACATAATCGTATGAGTCCGTGGAGCACAAACCAAGCCTACTCCAACTGTAGACATCTACACTTGGCTGCAGAAGTAGCACCGTGAACGTCACATTGGCTTGAGCATACGTGCGACTTGTCAAAGTAGACATCTAAATAATAAACTACACAGCTAAGTAAGAGCATGAGCGAAATAGCAGTTAAATCAATTTATATAAGTCCTAGCTGAACCATAATATTTTAATTGCAACAAATTATTGAGGTTTGAGGGTTCAAAGTGATACACTGTAACATAAGTTTAATTGGTAATTCTTTTAACTAATGCAGCGCACTTAAGATCGTAGTTACGTTTTCGACAGCTTTTTATAACGTTTTATAACTTTTGATTAACTCAATGAATTTAATAGCTGTCTTTTTCACGTTAAAGAATTTGACTGAAACTACACTTATGCACATTATCTAGCTTAAATCTGTAACAAGCTAGTCAGCAGACACTGTTAAAGTAGTCAAATTTCGTGAATTTTTGCATTTTTCATGTTTTGCTTGTAAAATTGACAGTGTAATTTCAACTAATTTCATTCTTTACACCAACATAGCCAATAACAGGATGAATTTTAATGCTAAGTTTGGTGCATTTATATGATGCAGAAAACAAGTTACGGACCTTCGATTTTGAATTTTTTCGAATTTTGAAAAACATACGAATTTTTGAATCTAATTTTTTCAGTTTTCAGTTCATTTTTTCCATCTAAATAGGCTAAATTAATACAAATAAAAAAATGACACATAATAAATTGTCTAAAAAACATGTAAAATAACGCATGAAAAGATTGCAACATTGAGATCTAGTCCACGGAAGTACATTTTTACAGATTTCTGTGAATGAAATTGATGGAACGCAACATTTAAGGGAACAAAATTTTTGAAATCTTAGCATAAAGTATACATATATGTGTGCCAATTTATCCCAAATTTTTAACGAAATCCTTCTAGTAGTTGTCAAGTTTTGCGGATTTTTGTGTAATGTACTTTAGTTCAAAAAGAAATGTTACATAAATGTGACGTGATCCCAAAAAGTGAAAAGCGGAAGGATAAGTTTTAGCATCTGAATTAAAGTTTTCTGACATGCCCGTGTGTCCTTTTTTTTCAATAAACGGCCGTTTTGACTAGCTACTACTTTGGCTTAGCTAAATATAAAGTTTACAAAAAATGTCGTAATTGGCTGAAGAATATTTTCTGTGAAAATTAAAAATGATTGTTCCAAGCTATTTTAGCAAGCATTTATCTCATAATAGTTTATAGTTTCCTAAATTAATATGCGTACTATAAATTATTGATTGAAAATTAATTGTACCTAAGTTGTCAAGTGTTACTCCTGCAAAACTGTCGAAAACGTTACTACCACCTTAAAGCGACTGAAGAATTCACGTTTGAGTTGTCCGTTGAGCCATTTTTCAGCAACAGTTTAGCTTGAGCCACAGTCTTTCTGCAATTATTATCACACCGAAAGAATTGCAATTACTACACCGAAATATGGCAACGGAGAATATAGTCGCAACTTGCAACGTTTCATGAGGTCCCCGTCCCGCGATAAAACCTTCAACAGTTCAACTTTTGTTTTTAACTATCAAGGTTGCGCCAACACGCAGAGCAAAATTGTTCTGAAAATTAAGTGCAGTTCTGTTTTTTTTCAATAAAATTAACATATGGGGAAGTACAACTAACTATAGTACTTACTACTTACTTATCAAAATTATGTCATAATTTTACTATAACTGAACATATAGGCTATATCCAATGCTAACCGCTTTAACAAAAACCGTTATGGAGCCTTACCACAATTAGATATACCAGCAAGAATTGAAAACGCAGTGCAGCATTAGAACTTAAAGAAACGGGCATTTTATAAAGTTATATGTGTGTAACTATTGAAGAAAATAAACTTTTTAAGAAAATTTAACAAGCATTCTGTGCCTTCAGATAATGTAAAATAGAACTGTTTCTTTAATACTACAGCCTGAACTGATAAGGTTGCATGACGTTGCCATGTTGGGTACACGTATTTTTACGGCTTATCATTTGGCATAATGAGAATATTTTGTAAACACTGCCGTAACCCAGTGTTTGGAAGATTTTACTGTTGCGAAGATTAGCTGGAACTTACAACTCCTTCTTGCAACTTCTACAACAAAGTTTTTCAAGTGCTTCTAGCAACGCTTGGAACCAAAAACTCGTTCTTTGCGTTCCCAACCCCATGCGTTGCCTGAGTGCGTTTTCCCCATCGTGTGAAACAGGCCTAAGGGGGACTAAAAATAGACAGTTAATTTAGTTTATTATTGTTTGTTGAAAAGTTATTTTACCTGCTTCTCATCGCAACAGGGACATCAGTTCAATTTACGCGTATTACAATTTATTCATTTCCTGTCTCTACCGGTAATTAGTTTTTTCATGAAATGAAGTTTCACAACGTTTTAAAGCTTGTTCAGAATGTCAATTATCGGTTCCATACTGTTTTAGTATAAAATAGTAATCAGATACAAAAAAGTGATGTTCATATTTTAAAGTTTTTTGTTCTAAAAAGTGAGAGATTTTATTAAGCGTACTATGATTATCTCATCATGATCAGATGCAAATGTTTAGCAAACAATAAGACTGCTTCCATATGTCCAGATAAACACCTGTATTTTGTCTGCAAAACATCCACAAACGTACAAAAACGTTTAAAAATTGATTGTTTTTGATTAATCCTGCTCAACAAGAAATCCCGGTATCAGATCAAGCTTAAAAAGATGGTTAAACAAATGAACGTTGCTTGTTTAAATTTCAGTTTTTTTTTCAATTTTTTACATAAAGATCGTTGTAAATTCTCGGTTAAAGTTTTTCATATTATCTCAAACAAATGAGCAGACGCTTTTTTTGTTCAAAATAATGTAATTAATGAATATAATAAGTGTGAATAGCAAACGTTATTCCTCTGGTGTAAGCCGGTCGGTCACTAGCCAGACATCCGTTGTCATGGTGACCAAGCTTGTAAGCAGGCACGAGGAGTCAATTGCCCTAGCTCATTAAAATTGTCAACATGGCCTGTAAAGTGTTTGTTTGTGTACATCGCTATTAAAGATACTGTCTGCTAAAATTATTTTTTTCTTAAAACGTTGTAGTTTAGTTTAATTGAACTGTTTTTATGCTTGAAAGATAATAATAATCAGTCTACTGTCAGTTTGCTTTGTAACATTTATATGTACACTTGTCTATGTATTTTTGTACTGTACAAAAGATTATTCACTGTCTATACAAGTATCGGCTACAGTGTGTTTGCTTTGATGATTGTAACTGCCCAAACTATTTTTGATTTGGTTTGTATTTTGATGCGAAAGCGAATTAAAATGGAGAATCGGTGCATCATTTTTAAAATACAAAATTTGCATATGACCAAATGTTTTGTTCATCTCTTATCAAATCAGTCATATAAGGCAGTTGTAATATTTAATCAAATTACTCAATGAATCATTAGTCGATTCTGATGTCGAGGTAATAATAATCTATTAAGAGGGTAGTGTCGCGAAAGCAGTTTTGCTCATAGGTTGTGAAAAAAGAGCTTTTTGCTTTGTAATAGTACGTTCGATGAGAAGCTAGTCCAACGCTGTATGGTGTCAAATAATTGCTGCCAGACACAAGACTACCAACATCGACAAATATTTTGGACCAATCGCCATTAGTAAGCCAGACATCACACAATAGGGACATAAAAGTTCGACAAATCAAGCCAGATATCAGATTGGCCAGCTTGTAAAGTACACATAATGTGCAGACGCACAATTTTTTGCGACAAATAAGAAAAAAGAAAAGTAAAGGTTCGTTTTCTTTTGATTGTAAAATGCACTTCCAGATTTTTCACAATTTATCATTATTGCTATGATTACTTCACAGTTTTAGCACACTTTCACAGTTCAAACAGGTATTACTATGCAACAACTCAAGCAATTTGCACTAAATTTTGTGTGCATAAACTACAACATATATATGTGCTATCAGTCTGTGCAAACAAACTAAACAGAAAGATTGACAAATGTGACGAAAATATGGAATGTGAATAGGTTTTCAAAACGTCATTTTTCCGACTTTGCGACATCATTGCAAACTATAGGCTGCACCAATTTTGCTGAAACTTGGTAGAAATTTTTGCCGTTAGATAGATTTTCAAAATATAGAAAGAACTATTTCTAAAATTTTACTGAATAAGCTTTACAGTCGCGCAAATTCGACTGCTTACGCGACACTACCCCCTTAATTAAGTATATAGTTAAGTAGATGACCTATAATCCTTTATTTTGACCATTTCTGAGATGCGGTCAAGTATAGATAAATTTTTTTGGTCAGTAAACGGCCCCTAAAACCCGGTTTACACTTGTCCTTAAAAACAGAGGGACAGTGACTTGGAAGAATTTCGGTCCACTGCAATGCAAAATTAACAAATGTGTTTTATCAATTAATTGTATATGGTCTGCAAGTCACCTCCGCTATCTTCTTACGAAAAACAAGCTTATTTGGCCATGCAGTCTTTCCGGAATCACTTTAGAACAAAACAATACGGATAAAAACCAGTATTAACTGGGTGCAAGAGTGCATAGATGGCGTATGAGACTTACATGGCCAATCTGCTAGACCGCTACTCGGAGGAAAAGGGTGGGAGCTGGAGGGAATTGATATATATCTTAGCTTAGCCTAAAGTAGATAACCACTCTCTTACAACACTACCAAGTGAATTGACATGCAATATGAAATGCATAGTTTTGTGCCTCAAAGTTTCTTAAAGTATTTAGGTATAGTTTTAGATATTAATTTCAATTTTCCAAATGCTTGGCTTGATTTGATTGAACAGGCGTCTGTCTGTACCGATTGTGTTTTTTAACTAACAGAGAGCACATACCTATTTATTTTTCTTTGAGTTTTTGATCACTTCTGATCGCTGGTCAGACGTATGTACATAGTTGACAAAACGAAGTCTACAAAATTTTTTCGAAAACTTTACATTTTAAAAATGTTTAGTTACGCTTCATACAAGTTTTCAGTTATCAGTTTTCAGGTTATGCATTTTTAAGTCTATTTTATCTCAAAAAATTTGGAAAAAAGTTTCTGAGCGCCACCTTATAGGTTTGATTAAGCAAACAAGCAAACCCTGAGTTTATGCCCACAGCGGCACTTCGCCCTCTCTCATATTTGAAACGGCTAGACTCTTGTCAAGTCTAAGGGCCTATTCCTTTACCGGATTAAAGGGTTAATTATGATCGGACTATACGGTTTAAAAATTAAGCTTAAAACTGACATTCCAAAACCTCCGGATTAAATGGACTTAACTTCCAGCGCGCTGCTTTTTAATCGGACTAAACGGACTTAACTATGCACGCTAAAGTTGAGCGTGCATGTCCTAAGTCCGTTTAGTCCAGTGGTAGTTTTGGAATGGGGTCAGACTAAAATTAAGCCGCTGACTTATTTTAACTCGTTTAGTCCGTTCAGTCCAATTTGTCATTCCAAAACCTCGGACTAAAATAAGTTCAGTCCGTTTAATCCGGTAAAGGAATAGGCACTCAGTCATAAGGGCATTTCATTCTCAACGTAGGTACATATATCAAAAGAAAAGAAAGTCTTGATACTATTTGATTATGAAAATGTATACGATTTTATGGTAATTTTATGAGATCATACATATTTATGAGATCATTCTTTGAGCATTGTTTGTTTAGTAAGGTAGTACACAATAGAAGTCACGTATTCATTTTTTAGTACAAATCGACTCCATGACAGCTGAGAAAAAATGCTTATGCGGCTGCCCGAAAAACTTACGGACAAATACGTGTCGTTTATTCTTTTATTTATTTAACCTATGAGTAGTTTGTGCACAGTATACATCAACAGCTTGTATGTGTTATTTTAGAAACTGTATATAACTGCAAAACAGAAAATGGACCCAAGCGGAACTAATTTTCTTCAATTACTGTAATATATCCTGAAAGATTTGCGGTCCAGGCATTGTGAACAGCCGGCCGAGACATGGCTTAAAACCCGTAAGTTGATTTTTTAGCAAAAAAGTTTTTCTTTGTTCCAATGGTTTCTAACAACTCATTGCTTAGCAACTGATAACTAAAAAATCAACATTATGAGTCCCTAAGCCTCTCTAGACACGTGTGAACAGCTTTATGTCATTTAGCTGGTATTTTAAATACAACAACTCAATTTATCAATTTGTTTTTACCTTGGTAAAATGTTACTGGTAAAACTCTATCATGCAGCATTTTATTTGCATTATTTATGTAACAGTTTTATAGTGAAAACGCGAAAAATTATAGTGTTCCCTTCTATTAAAGAGTATGTAGGTAGTTGTAGTCTCAAATTTTTTAAATTAAGCCGGTACAGGTACATGTCTATTGCTAACTCAGGTAACATAACTGTGAAAAATATGAATTATAGCTGCAGGGTTTTATTCAAAGATGGCGGCGGAGGCTTAGTTTACATATGGCCTTGCCTGCTTTAGCGTGAAGACAGCTTACTTCATTATTAAGCTTATGCTAGTGTCATTATTCCCTAATGTTATGCTTTCTACTACGCATGCTATTATTAAGAATTAAAAAAGTTAATTGCCATTTTTAGCGGTATTATGTTTCTGATCTTAATTAATTTAATTCTTAGTTGTTACCTTAGTTTTTTATACATAGCAGATACTGTTTTTGGTTTTCAAGTATTTTCATGATTATCTATTGCATAATTCTTGACAATAATTGGTTTATTTTACTTAATATGTCTTGGAAGAACTACCTAAACAGTTCAGTAGTTAAAACCTAACTGCTGTGGTAGTTTGGTTTTGGAGTACTTATGCTCAATACAGATGTTATAAAAAATTTTATATTGAAAATTGAAAATACGTTTGACTCTGCTTCAAGAAATACTTTGATTATACTATTATAGATCTAACACAACAATTATTATATCCAATTCGTCAAAAACTTTGTACGCAAAAATTGAGCGTAGGTACCCGAAATAAGCATAATCTGATATGGCATCGAAGATTTTGTAACTTTCTGCAAATTAGCTTTAAGCATATTTATTTATTATTATTTATTCACAGAGTCATGAAAACGCCATAACCTTGCCAAAATCCCCCAAAAATTATTTAACTCCATCAATGTTACCCAATGAAAAATCCGCCTCAAATGATTCCAGTATCAATGCGTTGGTAGGAGACGGCGATTGTTTTCCCGTGGCATATCAGGTACATTTTAATTTGGTGCCTTGTGTAATCAATGTGGTTAACCCTAAACAAGCCTCATGTAGTTAGAGTACCTCTTGTATTGTTAGCTACAAAAATTCAGCTGTCACAGGCCCTGTCCTTTTTTATAAAAACTCCCGTGAACAAATTTTATTGAACTAAGTTCATTAAATTGTGAACAAGTGAACATTTCAGTTCACTTGAAATTTTTTGTCAAAGTGTAGCAATATTTTTTATAAAATGTCATTACAAAACTGCATAATAAACTCTGCCTTAGTTAACATTAACTTTTAACTTTTGTTCGGACGTTACCAACGGACGTTACTAAAGTTTTTGGTCATCATATACCCACTCCCTAGTGAAAATGTTGGTGGAAAGCTTAAAGGTATCTTAGCACTTAGCAGTCTTACTAAGCACAGTCTTTTGGCAGCCTATGTAATATATACTATACGTGTAGAATTTTTCGTTACGATGTTCTACTTTGAGGAGTTAGAACGTCTTAAAACAGTCTTGATCGTTAGACTGGTTTTTGCCTTCCACCTACATGTTTTAGGTAAAGCGTGACGTCGGAACCGTTCATTGGCAATGGATGCTTTTGGCGGTTATAATGGCTATTTTGGTCGGTTTGTTTGGAGCCTGTCTGATAGCTCGATGTTGTTGCAAGAAAAGATGGCTCAGAAAACGAAGGGTATAGTTTACCGTTTTCATTTTTTAATTTCAATACTTAATAAAATTATGTTATGTATAAACTACTGTATCGTAAAAAAATAATTATAATAAGCATAAATATCATAAAAGCATAAATATCATGAATCTGGCTGAGAAAATAGCTTTTTTGTTTTATGTTTTGGCCTGATTTCTCACTGTTAAAATTGCTTTCCTTACAGTTTGTAAAAAATTTAAGCTGAGTTAATCTTCAGTTTCTTTAGTAGTGCCGTACGGATTGGCTTGATAAACATAAACAAAATAGTAAATTGCTGAATCAATATCAGCCGAAAATGATTTTTTTACACTTTTTGCATCATTATTTAGTCACTCAGGCCGATTTATGTTCTGGATGTCGTTTAACGCAATTTTGCCTGTACATTTCATGCTTGAACTAAAGTTACTTCAGTATTTCCTTTAGGTATTGCTTGCTGTTATTTTTACTAAAAATGAAAACATATAGATTGTAGAATCAAACTAAAGGCAATTCAAATCATAAATACTTGAGAGTTCTAGGTTCGAATTTTAACTTTAGTTTTATCATTCTCTACACAACATTTAAAAATTAACGAGTAGTGCTACAGTATTTCATCAAATTCGTCTTTGTTGTTACTTTTGTGCTTATACTCCTCATTTGTTGTAGAAAGAACAAAAATCAGGCTTATGGGACAGAGTAAAAACTAAACTGAAAACAATTGCTGTTTCATTGCATGCCTCTCCAACCGAAGCATTGCTTCAAGTAAGTTAAAATTTTACACGCATTGTATGTACTTATTAGCACATTTAATTTGAATTAATTTAATTTAAAATTAAATTTATTTCTACAAAACGCATTCATACGCTTTATTCATTGCAATGCTTAGCCATACATACATAGTATATGACCATTTCTATTTTTTTGACGTTTTCAGAATTCGGTAGAAGCAGAAGCTTTGCTCTCAGAAGAAGTTGCGAGCCCAAAAAGCAAACTTAGTTTTAACCTTGGAGAAGTGCTTTTAAAAGATGAAGAGTAAGTAGAACTTTGTTGATAATGATGTACTCACCACAAAACCTAACTCGAAATTATCCTTAAAAGAGTGTCTTTCTCCGTAAGAGAAACAAATTTGTTGCAACAAGCAGCAATTTTATGCAAAAGTTGTCTGCCACTTTTATCACTTTCGCAAAGTTTGAACCTGTCGCCTTGCAATGTTATTTTCTTATTATTAATTGAAAACAAATTGTTGCATTTGCAAATACAAGTTGCATTTTTTCGAATTTAGCTGCCTCATCGTGCACAGTGTGTACTAGTTGATAGTTTGAAAGTTTCATTTAGTTTGGTTTCATGTAACCCTTTAATACCCAGAGCTGCGATTTGGCACATCACGTGATTAATACCCAATCAGGAGCCGTAAAACTTGACTTGTCTATTCTAATCAACTGAGCTCAAATGTTTTTTCAGGAGGTGTAGGTCTTTGTATGTAGTGGCCCAATTTTGAACCTAGAGCCACACAACCAAACCTATGCCTCCCTAAGCAATGTGCAATATTAACTTTTTTTCATCGCAAAAGTAGTACTTTCTTCGTCACTTCATTAAAGCATGCTTCACACGATGGGCAACACGCATGGGGTGCCCCTTGGGGCACCCCATGGGGTGCCATATGGTGCCACATGACCCCCCATAGGGTGCTACATTGGGCATCACGTGGCATCGTGTGACACCCCATGGGGTGCCATGGGGCATCATGGGGTAACGTGTGACACCCCATGGGGTGCCTCATGAGGCGTCAAGTTATCAGTTAAGTTAACTTAACTGATTTTAATTTCAGTTACATGGTAAAATTTTGAAAAATTTTGTATCCAAAATTTTTACTAAAAATCCACTTTTTTACGCTTTTTTGAATTCAAGTTATATTAATGTGTATGAATTAGATTTATAGCGATTGTGATAATTTTTATTAACATATGCTGCGTTGATTCCTCTAGGTAGGTTAAGTACTAGCCTTGGCTAAATTCTAGTGCGCTCCAACATTATAAAAATTTACTCATAAATGTTCAAATTCTTTCTATAAGCTGATTAACGAACACCTCTGAACTAAATCTCGTCAAGTGTTCAGAATTGTTGGTGCTAGCCACTAACGCACGTAATTGTTTGGAATATCCAAATACCCTCAGGGTGCCCACATCTCATCCCACAGCAAATATGAAAAAAGCTAAAATCATAGTACAATATCGAGTGACACAGTAACGGTGGAATCTCACGTCGTGACTTGTAGCTACGGGCGTAGCTAAAAGGATGCCACGATCTGATTGAATGATGGTTAATCATTTTTTCCTGGAGCCCTTTGGACACAACCAGCGTGTCCCGTTTGGGTCAGTTTTTAGCCTCTAATAATGTGCAATGAATCTCCAAGTCTACAAAATTGAAAACAAGGTGACATATTCATTCCATTACATCTATGCTATACGTGACTAAAATACATCGACAAACAAGCACTTTTGTTGACAAGCTAATATTTTTTTCACACGATGACAGTCAGTATTATTTTACCGTGTCGGTAAAATAAGGCGCGGCAAACACTAAATTTAGGAAACCAATGAATTTATTATATATCTACGCCATTGGATGATGGCAGCATTTACATATTTCTTAACAATTCCACAGTCGTTTCTGCAGATTATACCATTGCGCAACACACGAAAGACGTTGATGTGCCCTAAAATTGGCAACGGGACGAAACTATTTAAGACAACTACTCGATACGATGTTCATACGACTGACGACGAGTCCTATTGAAGAAAAATTACTGAACCCGTTTGTGTCACTTTTACATTTCAGTTTTATGCTTTATAAAACGGTTCAATAAGTGTAAAAAATGCAGGCGCCAGGCCCAGGCGAGAATGCGTTGATTTAAAATTTGGAACAGCTGGTTGTGCTAGATCAAATTTTTAAGTGAAAGGAAAGAGCGGAATTTAGTGTCAAATATATACGTTTCACTTCTAAAATTTTCGAATGGAATAACCTGCACACAGACAAACTGCAGGTAATTCAATCTAAACATAATTGGATATGATCTAAAAGGTCTACCGGACCAGACCGATAACGAACTCTACACATCAATGTGCACTATCAGCACCTTTGATACATTTACAGCAATCAGAGACAGATGAGTGGTTAGGTTCATCATAACGCCGCGACGTTCACCGTTATTTCTTCAACACAAATTCGCAACACAATCGTTGCCATCACATTTCACATCGCTTATGCCACGTGTCACTAGTCTTTTCAACAGAACACGCGTATATACACACTGTCTTGTACAAAGCTGTACAACACGCACGCACACGCACACACACACACACATGTGTATATACGTCATGGTCAGCCGCTGTCTGATTTCAATGCTGAGTACAAGCTGACTGTCAATGAACTGAAACTAAGCATGATTTACATGCGATTTTGGTTTCAGTGCATCAACAGAATTTAGTATGCACGGCCGCTGAGGCGGCCGCGCAAAAAGAAACGTGCACACTCACTGGAAACACTTCGTGCGGTATGTGTGCCTTCAATATTTAAAGAAACATTCCCACTGCAGAACTGAAATTCCTTAAATCAGTTACACGCTCAACTGAATTTATATTTTCAGTTATGCGTTTAACTGAAAATAAAATCAGTTTTGACGCTTAACTGAAAATAAAATCAGTCAGCTGATTTGAATCAGTTTTTGTAGTCTAAATCAGTTAAGTTATCAGTTAAAGTTAAGGCTCAAAATAATTTCAGTTAAAGTTAAAGTTAAAGTTAAAGTTAACCCCGAGAAATTAAATCAGTTAAGTTATCAGTTAACTTTAAATGATAACTTTTTTAAAAAATGTTATCAGTTATCAGTTAACTGAAACACCCCTAATCAACAACTGCTTACTAATTGGCTGTCGCATGTGGTGCAACATCGCCACATCAAAAAATGCTCGGCAAGCAATTCTGATTTTCCCCACGTGGGGTACCCCATGGGGTATCACACGATGCCACATGGTGCCACATGACGCCCCACGGGGCACCCCATAGGGTATCACACGGTGCCACATGGTGCTCCTTGGGGCACCCCATGGGTGTCACACGATGCCACATGGTGCCCCTCGGGGCACCCCCTGGGGCGTCATGTGGCACCATGTGGCAGCCCCATGGGGGTGCCCCAAGGGGCACTCCACGTGTTTTCCCCGTCGTGTGAAACAGGCTTTAAGATTTTTGATTGCGCCTACAGCATTCAACTTTATTTTTATCAGATACAGCAATGTTGTACTCTATTGCTAGCCTTCAACTATGGCAAGCGCTTGGTTTTTCCTGTCGGCATCGCAATGCCGACAGGTCTTTACGCTGCTTCCTGCAGCGTAGTTTGCGTGGATTTTGTTATTTTTCGGGGCAGTCGAACTCTTGTTATTCTAGCCGCGTACTTGTCAAAATTTGTCATGTTAGTGGTCAAGTTTGATGTGCTATATATACATACGGCCAGTGGCGTAGCCAGGAAACAATTTCAAGGAGGACTGACTTTTTAATTTTCTTCAAATGTGTTTTATTCAAATAAAATTTTAACGTAACAACGACACATAAGCATATTAATATTTCGTTCATAGACCGTTGAAACTAAAGTTGAAGCTCAAAAGTTCAGAACTGGTGACCCGGAAAAGGTCCAGAAGCTAAAAAATTTAAAAACTAAGATTTTTGACTTTATAAGCTGGAAATTCACAAAACGTGTCATTTTTTGCTACAATAAAACAGCTATAACGTCATACTAAACTTCTGGGTTGGCCAGCCAGCAACTCAATTACAGACACGTAGACGTAGCAACAAAAATTGTAAGGCGACAGGCATAAACTTTGCGAAAGTGGTAAAAGCAGCAGAAAATTTTGCATAAGATTGCTGCTTGTTGTGTTTCTGGTTGCATTTTTTGGTAAATATTAGCTTCAAATCGCTCATTTTTCATTTAGCGGGTTCACAATTTTTGCATTCAGTTTTTCTTATAAGAGATTAATTAACGTCCAGTGTAAATATCTATATAGTTTCAAGGTTTTGAACGCTTAAAACTAAAGAAATTGTTTGTATGCTTGGCAGCTTATCACAAAAGTAAAAACAATACAAAATTGCAAATAATGTACACAAAGTATTTCATTAACACACTCTGCATGCGTAAGTAAATATAAATCGACAATAAAATATGTATTTTTTGTAATAGGTAAAATAACATAACATACGATTATTCATGTAAGTACCGATACTTACAT